>JANJGN010004576.1:0-31971 GCA_026770705.1 Isurus oxyrinchus | reverse complement strand
CATGGGTATTTTGGTGATCACTGTGAGATGACAAAGGGGGAATTTATGCTGTCAGTGTGAGATGACGCAGGGGGATTTGGGCTACCAGTGCGAGATTACACAGGGGGATTTGGGCATTCAGTGTGAGATTACACATGGGGATTTAGGCTATCACTGTGAGGTTACAAGGGGGATTTGGGCTATCAGTGTGAGGTTACAAAGATGATTTGGGCTATCACTGTGAGATTACACTGGGGGATTTGCGCTATCAGTGTGAAGTCCAAAGGGGGATTTGGGCTATCAGTGTGAGTTGACACAGGGGTAATTTGGGCTATCAATGTGAGGCTAAAATGGGGATTTGGGCTAAAAGTGTGAGATTACACAGGGGAATTTCGGCTATCAGTGTGAGGTTACAAGGGGGTTTTGGGCTATCAGTGGGAGGTTAAAAGGGGGATTTGAGCTATCACTGTGAGATTACACCGGGGGATTTGAGCTATCACTGTGAGATTATACAGGAGGATTTGGGATATCAGTGTGAGTTTACAAGGCGGATTTGGGTTATCGGTGTGAGACTACATAGGGGAATTTCGGCTATCAGTGTGAGGTTACAAGGGGGTTTTGGGCTATCAGTGGGAGGTTACAAGGGGGATTTGAGCTATCACTGTGAGATTACACCGGGGGATTTGAGCTATCACTGTGAGATTACACAGGGTGATTTGGGCTACCAGTGCAAGATTACACAGGGGGTTTTGGGTTATCACTGTGAGATTATACATGGGGATTTGGGCTCTCACTGTGAGGTTACAAGGGGGATATGGGATATCAGTTTGAGATTACAACGGTTATTTGGGCTCTTACTGTGAGATTACACAGGAGGATTTGGTCTATCACTGTGAGATTACACAGGGGTATTTGGGCTATCACTGTGATATTATATCGGGGGATTTGGGATATCAGTGTGAGTTTACAAGTGGGATTTGGGTTATCGGTGTGACATTACAAGGGGGATTTGGGTTATCACTGTGAGATTTCACAGGAGGATTTGGGCTACCAGTGCGAGATTACACAGGGGGATTTGTGCTATCAGTGTGAGATTATACATGGGGATTTGGGCTATCACTGTGAGGTTACAAGGGTTATATGGGCTATGAGTGTGAGGTTACAAAGGGAATTTGGGCTATCAGGGTGAGATTACACAGGGGTATTTAGGCTCTCAGTGTGAGGTTACACAGGGGGTATTAGGGATATCAGTGTAAGATTACACAGGGGGAATTTGGTCTATCACTGTGAGGTTACAAGGGGGATCTGGGCTATCACTGTGAAATTACACAGGGGATTTGGGCTATAACTTTGAGATTACACAGGGGGATTTGGGCTATCAGTGTGAGGTTACAAGGGGGATTTGGGCTATCAGTGTGAGATGACCCCTGGGGCTTTGGGCTATCAGTGTGAGATGACACAGGGGGAATTTGGGCTAACAGTGGGAGATGACACAGGGGAAATTTGGGCTATCAGTGTGAGATTACACAGGGGTATTTGGGTTATCACTGTGAGATGACACAGGGGGACTTTGGGCTATCACTGTGAGATTATACGGGGGGATTTGGGATATCAGTGTGAGCTTGCAAGGCGGATTTGGGTTATCGGTGTGAGATTACATAGGGAGATTTTGGCTATCACTGTGAGATGACGCAGGGTGATTTGGGCTACCAGTGCGAGATTACACAGGGGGTTTTGGGCTATCACTGTGAGATTATATATGGGGATTTGGGCTATCACGGTGAGGTTACAAGGGGGATATGGGCTATCAGTGTGAGGTTACAAAGGGGATATGGGATATCAGTGTGAGATTACAAGGGATATTTGGGCTCTTCCTGTGAGATTACACAGGGGTATTTGGGCAATCAGTGTGAGATTAAAAGGGGTATTTGGGATATCAGTGTGAGATTACACAGGGGGATTTGGTCTATCACTGTGAGATTACACAGGGGGATTTGGGCTATCACTGTGAGATTATATCGGGGGATTTGGGATATCAGTGTGAGTTTACAAGTGGGATTTGGGTTATCGTTGTGACATTAGAAGGGGGATTTAGGTTATCACTGTGAGATTTCACAGAGAGATTTGGGCTACCAGTGCGAGATTACACAGGGGGATTTGTGCTATCAGTGTGAGATTATACATGGGGATTTGGGCTATCACTGTGACGTTGCAAGGGTTATATGGGCTATGAGTGTGAGGTTACAAAGGGGATATGGGATATCAGTGTGAGATTACAAGGGATATTTGGGCTCTTCCTGTGAGATTACACAGGGGTATTTGGGCAATCAGTGTGAGATTAAAAGGGGTATTTGGGATATCAGTGTGAGATTACACAGGGGGATTTGGTCTATCACTGTGAGATTACACAGGGGGATTTGGGCTATCACTGTGAGATTATAGCGGGGGATTTGGGATATCAGTGTGAGTTTACAAGTGGGATTTGGGTTATCGTTGTGACATTAGAAGGGGGATTTGGGTTATCACTGTGAGATTACACAGAGAGATTTGGGCTACCAGTGCGAGATTACACAGGGGGATTTGTGCTATCAGTGTGAGATTATACATGGGGATTTGGGCTATCACTGTGACGTTACAAGGGTTATATGGGCTATGAGTGTGAGGTTACAAAGGGGATTTGGGCTATCAGGGTGAAATTACAAGGGTTATTAGGGCTATTACTTTGAGATTACCCAGGGGTATTTGGGCTATCAGTGTGAGATTACAAGGGGGATTTGGGCTATCAGCGTGTGATTACACAGGGGGATTTGGACTATCACTGTGAGATTAAACAGAGGGATTTGGGATATCAGTGTGAGTTTACAAGTGGGATTTGGGTTATCAGTGTGACATTACAAGGGGGATTTGGGTTATCACTGTGAGATTTCACAGGGGGATTTGGGCTACCAGTGCGAGATTACACAGGGGGATTTGTGCTATCAGTGTGAGATTATACATGGGGATTTGGGCTATCACTGTGAGGTTACAAGGGTTATATGGGCTATGAGTGTGAGGTTACAAAGGGAATTTGGGCTATCAGGGTGAGATTACAAAGGGGGATTTGGGCTCTCAGTGTGAGGTTACACAGGGGGTATTAGGGATATCAGTGTAAGATTACACAGGGGGAATTTGGTCTATCACTGTGAGGTTACAAGGGGGATCTGGGCTATCACTGTGAGATTACACAGGGGATTTGGGCTATAACTTTGAGATTACACAGGGGGATTTGGGCTATCAGTGTGAGGTTATAAGGGGGATTTGGGCTATCAGTGTGAGGTTATAAGGGGGATTTGGGCTATCAGTGTGAGATGACACAGGGGGAATTTGGGCTATCAGTGTGAGGCTAAAAGGGGGATTTTGGCTAACAGTGTGAGATTACACAGGCGAATTTGGGTTATCACTGTGAGATGACACAGGGTGATTTGGGCTATTACTCTGAGATTATACATGGGGATTTGGGCTATCACTGTGAGTTTACAAGGGGGTTATGGGCTATCACTGTGAGGATACAAGGGGGATATGGCTTTTCAGTGTGAAGTTACAAAGGGGATTTGGGCTATCAGTGTGAGATTACAACGGTTATTTGGGCGATCACTGTGAGATTATACAGGGGTATTTAGGCTATCAGTGTGACATTACAAGGTGGATTTGGGCTATCACTGTGAGATTACAAGGGTTATTTCGGCTATCAGTGTGAGATTACACATGGGGATTTGGGCTATCACTGTAAGATTACACAGTGGGATTTGGGCTATCACTGTTTGATTACACAGGGGAATTTGGGCTATCACTGTGAGATTAAACAGTGGGATTTGGGCTATCACTGTGAGATTGCACAGGGGGATTTGGCCTATCACTGTTAGATGACACAGGGGGATTTGGGCTATCACTGTTAGATTAAACAGTGGGATTTGGGCTATCGCTGTGAGATTGCACGGTGTAATTTGGGCTATCAGTCTGAGATTACATGGGGGAATTTGGGCTATCAGTGTGAGATGACACAGTGGGAGTTTGGGCAATTATTGTGAGCTGACACAGGGGGTATTTGGCTATCAGAGTGAGATTACACATGGGTATTTTGGTGATCACTGTGAGATGACAAAGGGGGAATTTATGCTGTCAGTGTGAGATGACGCAGGGGGATTTGGGCTACCAGTGCGAGATTACACAGGGGGATTTGGGCATTCAGTGTGAGATTACACATGGGGATTTAGGCTATCACTGTGAGGTTACAAGGGGGATTTGGGCTATCAGTGTGAGGTTACAAAGATGATTTGGGCTATCACTGTGAGATTACACTGGGGGATTTGCGCTATCAGTGTGAAGTCCAAAGGGGGATTTGGGCTATCAGTGTGAGTTGACACAGGGGTAATTTGGGCTATCAATGTGAGGCTAAAATGGGGATTTGGGCTAAAAGTGTGAGATTACACAGGGGAATTTCGGCTATCAGTGTGAGGTTACAAGGGGGTTTTGGGCTATCAGTGGGAGGTTAAAAGGGGGATTTGAGCTATCACTGTGAGATTACACCGGGGGATTTGAGCTATCACTGTGAGATTATACAGGAGGATTTGGGATATCAGTGTGAGTTTACAAGGCGGATTTGGGTTATCGGTGTGAGACTACATAGGGGAATTTCGGCTATCAGTGTGAGGTTACAAGGGGGTTTTGGGCTATCAGTGGGAGGTTACAAGGGGGATTTGAGCTATCACTGTGAGATTACACCGGGGGATTTGAGCTATCACTGTGAGATTACACAGGGTGATTTGGGCTACCAGTGCAAGATTACACAGGGGGTTTTGGGTTATCACTGTGAGATTATACATGGGGATTTGGGCTCTCACTGTGAGGTTACAAGGGGGATATGGGATATCAGTTTGAGATTACAACGGTTATTTGGGCTCTTACTGTGAGATTACACAGGAGGATTTGGTCTATCACTGTGAGATTACACAGGGGTATTTGGGCTATCACTGTGATATTATATCGGGGGATTTGGGATATCAGTGTGAGTTTACAAGTGGGATTTGGGTTATCGGTGTGACATTACAAGGGGGATTTGGGTTATCACTGTGAGATTTCACAGGAGGATTTGGGCTACCAGTGCGAGATTACACAGGGGGATTTGTGCTATCAGTGTGAGATTATACATGGGGATTTGGGCTATCACTGTGAGGTTACAAGGGTTATATGGGCTATGAGTGTGAGGTTACAAAGGGAATTTGGGCTATCAGGGTGAGATTACACAGGGGTATTTAGGCTCTCAGTGTGAGGTTACACAGGGGGTATTAGGGATATCAGTGTAAGATTACACAGGGGGAATTTGGTCTATCACTGTGAGGTTACAAGGGGGATCTGGGCTATCACTGTGAAATTACACAGGGGATTTGGGCTATAACTTTGAGATTACACAGGGGGATTTGGGCTATCAGTGTGAGGTTACAAGGGGGATTTGGGCTATCAGTGTGAGATGACCCCTGGGGCTTTGGGCTATCAGTGTGAGATGACACAGGGGGAATTTGGGCTAACAGTGGGAGATGACACAGGGGAAATTTGGGCTATCAGTGTGAGATTACACAGGGGTATTTGGGTTATCACTGTGAGATGACACAGGGGGACTTTGGGCTATCACTGTGAGATTATACGGGGGGATTTGGGATATCAGTGTGAGCTTGCAAGGCGGATTTGGGTTATCGGTGTGAGATTACATAGGGAGATTTTGGCTATCACTGTGAGATGACGCAGGGTGATTTGGGCTACCAGTGCGAGATTACACAGGGGGTTTTGGGCTATCACTGTGAGATTATATATGGGGATTTGGGCTATCACGGTGAGGTTACAAGGGGGATATGGGCTATCAGTGTGAGGTTACAAAGGGGATATGGGATATCAGTGTGAGATTACAAGGGATATTTGGGCTCTTCCTGTGAGATTACACAGGGGTATTTGGGCAATCAGTGTGAGATTAAAAGGGGTATTTGGGATATCAGTGTGAGATTACACAGGGGGATTTGGTCTATCACTGTGAGATTACACAGGGGGATTTGGGCTATCACTGTGAGATTATATCGGGGGATTTGGGATATCAGTGTGAGTTTACAAGTGGGATTTGGGTTATCGTTGTGACATTAGAAGGGGGATTTAGGTTATCACTGTGAGATTTCACAGAGAGATTTGGGCTACCAGTGCGAGATTACACAGGGGGATTTGTGCTATCAGTGTGAGATTATACATGGGGATTTGGGCTATCACTGTGACGTTGCAAGGGTTATATGGGCTATGAGTGTGAGGTTACAAAGGGGATTTGGGCTATCAGGGTGAGATTACAAAGGGGGATTTGGGCTCTCAGTGTGAGGTTACACAGGGGGTATTAGGGATATCAGTGTAAGATTACACAGGGGGAATTTTGTCTATCACTGCGAGGTTACAAGGGGGATCTGGGCTATCACTGTGAGATTACACAGGGTATTTGGGCTATCACTGTTAGATTACACAGGGGGATTTGGGCTATCAGTGTGAGGTTACAAGGGGGATTTGGGCTATCAGTGTGAGATGACACCGGGGGATTTGGGCTATCAGTGTGAGATGACACAGGGGGAATTTGGGCTATCAGTGTGAGATGACACAGGGGAAATTTGGGCTTTCAGTGTGAGATTATACAGGGGTATTTGGGTTATCACTGTGAGATGACACAGGGGGACTTTGGGCTATCACTGTGAGATTATAAAGGGGGATATGATATTTCAGTATGAGCTTACAAGTGGGATTTGGGTTATCGGTGTGGCATTACTCAGGGGATTTGGGCTATCAGTGTGAGGCTAAAAGGGGGATTTTGGCTAACAGTGTGAGATTACACGGGGGAATTTGAGCTATCACTGTGAGATTACATAGGGTGATTTGGGCTATCACTGTGAGATTATAAAGGGGGATATGGGATATCAGTGTGAGCTTACAAGTGGGATTTGGGTTATCGGTGTGAGATTACATACGGGGATTTTGGCTATCACTGTGAGATTACACAGGGGGCTTTGGGCTACCAGTGCGAGGTTACACAGGGGGATTTGGGCTATCAGTGTGATATTATTCATGGGGATTTGGGCTATCACTGTGAGGTTACAAGGGGGATATGGCTTTTCAGTGTGAAGTTACAAAGGGGATTTGGGCTATCAGTGTGAGATTACAAAGGTTATTTGGGCGATTACTGTGAGATTATACAGGGGTATTTAGGCTATCAGTGTGACATTACAAGGTGGTTTTGGGCTAACACTGTGAGATTACAAGGGTTATTTGGGCTATCAGTCTGAGATTAAGCATGGGGATTTTGGCTATCACTGTGAGATTACACAGGTGGATTTGGGCTATCACTGTTAGATTACACAGGGGGATTTGGGCTATCACTGTGAGACTAAACAGTGGGATTTGGGCTATCACTGTGAGATTGCACAGGGGGATTTGGCCTATCACTGTTAGATTACACAGGGGGATTTGGGCTATCACTGTGAAATTAAACAGTGGGATTTGGGCTATCGCTGTGAGATTGCACAGTGGGATTTGGGCTATCAGTGTGAGATTACATGGGGGAATTTGGGCTATCAGTGTGAGATGACACTGTGGGAATTTGGGCTATCAGTGTGAGATGACACAGGGGAAATTTGGGCTATCAGTGTGAGATTATACAGGGGTATTTGGGCTATCACTGTGAGATTATAAAGGGGCATATGATATTTCAGTGTGAGTTTACAAGTGGGATTCGGGTTATCGGTGTGGCATTACTCAGGGGATTTGGGCTATCAGTGTGAGGATACAATGGGGATTTGGCCTATCAGTGTGATATTATTCATGGGGATTTGGGCTATCACGGTGAGGTTACAAGGGGGATATGGGCTATCAGTGTGAGGTTACAAGGGTTATTTGGGCTCTTACTGTGAGATTACACAGGGGTATTTGGGCTATCAGTGTGAGATTACAAGCGGGAATTGGGCTATCAGTGGGAGGTTACAAGGGGGATTTGGGCTATCGGTGTGAGATGACCCCGGGGGATTTGGGCTATCAGTGTGAGATGACACAGGGGGAATTTGGGCTATCAGTGTGATATGACACTGGGGAAATTTGGGCTGTCAGTGTGAGATTACACAGGGTTATTTGGGTTATCATTGTGAGATGACACAGGGGGACTTTGGGCTATCACTGTGAGATTATACAGTGGTATTTGGTCTATCAGTGTGAGATTAAAAGGGGTATTTGGGCTATCAGTGTGAGATTACACAGGGGGATTTGGTCTATCACTGTGAGTTTACACAGGGGGATTTGGGCTCTCACTGTGAGATTATACAGGGGGATTTGGGATACCAGCGTGACTTTACAAGTGGGATTTGGGTTATAGGTGTGACATTACATAGGGGGATTTGGATTATCACTGTGAGATTACACAGGGGGATTTGGGCTACCAGTGTGAGAGTACACAGGGGGATTTGGGCTATCAGTGTGAGATTATACATGGGGATTTGGGCTATCACTGTGAGGTTACAAGGGTGATATGGGATATGAGTGTGAGGTTACAATGGGGATTTGGGCTATCAGTGTGAAATTACAATGGTTATTAGGGCTATTACTTTGAGATTACCCAGGGGTATTTGGGCTATCAGTGTGAGATTACAAGAGGGATTTGGGCTATCAGCCTGTGATTTATACAGGGGGATTTGGACTATCACTGTGAGATTAAACAGAGGGATTTGGGCTATCAGTGTGAGATTACACAGGGGGTTTTGGGCTATCAGTGTGTGGTTACACATAGGGATTTGAGCTTTCAGTGTGAGATTACACAGGAGGATTTGGGCTATCACAATTAGACTACACAAGGGGATTTGGGCTATCACTGTGAGATTAAACAGGGGGATTTGGGCTATCACTGTGAGATTACACAAGGGGAGTTGGGGTATCAGTGTGAGATTACACAGGGGTATTTGGGCTATCGGTGTGAGTTGAAACAGGGGGAATTTGGGCTATCAGTGTGAGATTACAAGGGGGATTTCGGCTATCAGTGTGAGGTTACAAGGGTGATTTGGGCTATCAGTGTGAGGTTACAAGGGGGATTTGAGCTATCACTGTGAGATTACACTGGGGGATTTGGGCTATCACTGTGAGATTATACAGGGGGATTTGGGATATCAGCGTGAGTTTACAAGGGGTATTTGGGCTATCAATGTAAGATTATACAGGGGTTTTGGGCGATCAGGGTGAGATTACAAAGTGGGTTTTGGGCTCTAAGTGTGAGGTTATACAGGGGTATTAGGGATATCAGTGTAAGATTACACAGGTGGAGTTTGGTCTATCACTGTGAGGTTACAAGGGGGATTTGGGCTATCACTGTGAGATTACAGAGGGGATTTGGGTTATAACTTTGAGATTACACAGGGGGATTTGGGCTATCAGTGTGAGGTTACAAGGGGGATTTGGGCTATCAGTGTGAGATTACAGAGGGGTATTTGGGCTATCAGTGTGAGATGACACAGCTGGAATTTGGGCTATCAGTGTGAGATGACACAGGGGTAATTTGGGCTATCAGTGTGAGATTATACAGGGGTATTTGTGTTATCACTGTGAGATGACACAGGGGGACTTTGGGCTATCACTGTGAGATTATAAAGGGGGATATGGTATTTCAGTGTGAGTTTACATTTGGGATTTGGGCTATCAGTGTGAGGCTAAAAGGGGGATTTTGGCTAACAGTGTGAGATTACACAGGCGAATTTGAGCTATCACTGTGAGATTACACAGGGTGATTTGGGCTATCACTCTGAGATTATACATGAGGATTTGGGCTATCACTGTGAGGTTACAAGGGGGATATGGGCTATCACTGTGAGGATACAATGGGGATTTGGGCTATCAGTGTGATATTATATATGGGGATTTGGGCAATCACTGTGAGGTTACAAGGGGGATATGGCTTTTCTGTGTGAAGTTACAAAGGGGATTTGGGCTATCAGTGTGAGATTACAAAGGTTATTTGGGCGATCACTGTGAGATTATACAGGGGTATTTAGGCTATCAGTGTGACATTACAAGGTGGATTTGGGCTATCACTGTGAGATTACAAGGGTTATTTCGGCTATCAGTGTGAGATTGCACATGGGGATTTGGGCTATCACTGTAAGATTACACAGTGGGATTTGGGCTATCACTGTGAGATTGCACAGCGGGATTTGGGCTATCACTGTGAGATTACACAGGGGGATTTGGGCTATCACTGTTAGATTGCACAGGGGGATTTGGGCTATCGCTGTGAGATTGCGCAGTGTGATTTGGGCTATCAGTCTGAGATTACATGGGGGAATTTGGGCTATCAGTGTGAGATGACACAGTGGGAGTTTGGGCAATTATTGTGAGCTGACACAGGGGGTATATGGGCTATCAGAGTGAGATTACACATGGGTATTTTGGTGATCACTGTGAGATGACAAAGGGGGAATTTATGCTGTCAGTGTGAGATGACACAGGGTGATTTGGGCTACCAGTGCGAGATTACACAGGGGGATTTGGGCATTCAATGTGAGATTACACATGGGGATTTGGGCTATCACTGTGAGGTTACAAGGGGGATTTGGGCTATCAGTGTGAGGTTACAAAGGCGATTTGGGCTATCAGTGTGAGATTACAAGGGGTATTTGGGCTATCACTGTGAGATTACACAGGGGGATTTGCGCTATCAGTGTGAGGTCAAAAGGGGGATTTGGGCTATCAGTGTGAGTTGACACAGGGGTGATTTGGGCTATCAATGTGAGGTTACAAGGGGGTTTTGGGCTATCAGTGGGAGGTTACAAGGGGGATTTGAGCTATCACTGAGAGATTACACCGGGGGATTTGAGCTATCACTGTGAGATTACACAGGAGGATTTGAGCTATCACTGTGAGATTATACAGGAGGATTTGGGATATCAGTGTGAGTTTACAAGGCGGATTTTGGTTATCGGTGTGAGACTAAATAGGGGAATTTTGGCTATCACTGTGAGATTACACAGGGTGATTTGGGCTACCAGTGCAAGATTACACAGGGGGTTTTGAGCTATCACTGTGAGATTATATATGGGGATTTGGGCTCTCACTGTGAGGTTGCAAGGGGGATATGGGATATCAGTGTGAGATTAGAAGGATTATTTGGGCTCTTACTGTGAGATTACACAGGGGTATTTGGGCTATCAGTGTGAGATTACACAGGAGGATTTGGTCTATCACTGTGAGATTACACAGGGGTATTTGGGCTGTCACTGTGAGATTATAACGGGGGATTTGGGATATCAGTGTGAGTTTACAAGTGGGATTTGGGTTATCGGTGTGACATTACAAGGGGGATTTGGGTTATCACTGTGAGATTTCACAGGGGGATTTGGGCTACCAGTGCGAGATTACACAGGGGTATTTGGGCTATCAGTGTGAGATTATACAAGCGGGAATTGGGCTATCAGTGGGAGGTTACAAGGGGGATTTGGGCTATCAGTGTGAGATGACCCCGGGGGATTTGGGCTATCAGTGTGAGATGACACAGGGGGAATTTGGGCTATCAGTGTGAGATGACACAGGGGAAATTTGGGCTGTCAGTGTGAGATTACACAGGGTTATTTGGGTTATCATTGTGAGATGACACAGGGGGACTTTGGGCTATCACTGTGAGATTATGCAGTGGTATTTGGTCTATCAGTGTGAGATTAAAAGGGGTATTTGGGCAATCAGTGTGAGATTACACAGGGGGATTTGGTCTATCACTGTGAGTTTACACAGGGGGATTTGGGCTCTCACTGTGAGATTATACAGGGGGATTTGGGATACCAGCGTGACTTTACAAGTGGGATTTGGGTTATAGGTGTGACATTACATAGGGGGATTTGGATTATCACTGTGAGATTACACAGGGGGATTTGGGCTACCAGTGCGAGAGTACACAGGGAGATTTGGGCTATCAGTGTGAGATTATACATGGGGATTTGGGCTATCACTGTGAGGTTACCAGGGTGATATGGGATATGAGTGTGAGGTTACAATGGGGATTTGGGCTATCAGTGTGAAATTACAATGGTTATTAGGGCTATTACTTTGAGATTACCCAGGGGTATTTGGGCTATCAGTGTGAGATTACAAGGGGGATTTGGGCTATCAGCGTGTGATTACACAGGGGGATTTGGACTATCACTGTGAGATTAAACAGAGGGATTTGGGCTATCACTGTGAGATTACAGAGGGGATTTGGGCTATAACTTTGAGATTACACAGGGGGATTTGGGCTATCAGTGTGAGGTTACAAGGGGGATTTGGGCTATCAATGTGAGATTACAGAGGGGTATTTGGGCTATCAGTGTGAGATGACACAGCTGGAATTTGGGCTATCAGTGTGAGATGACACAGGGGTAATTTGGGCTATCAGTGTGAGATTATACAGGGGTATTTGGGTTATCACTGTGAGATGACACAGGGGGACTTTGGGCGATCACTGTGAGATTATAAAGGGGGATATGGTATTTCAGTGTGAGTTTACATTTGGGATTTGGGTTATCGGTGTGGCATTACTCAGTAATTTGGACTATCAGTGTGAGGCTAAAAGGGGGATTTTGGCTACCAGTGTGAGATTACACAGGCGAATTTGAGCTATCACTGTGAGATTACACAGGGTGATTTGGGCTATCACTCTGAGATTATACATGAGGATTTGGGCTATCACTGTGAGGTTACATGGGGGATATGGGCTATCACTGTGAGGATACAATGGGGATTTGGGCTATCAGTGTGATATTATATATGGGGATTTGGGCAATCACTGTGAGGTTACAAGGGGGATATGGCTTTTCTGTGTGAAGTTACAAAGGGGATTTGGGCTATCAGTGTGAGATTACAAAGGTTATTTGGGCGATCACTGTGAGATTATACAGGGGTATTTAGGCTATCAGTGTGACATTACAATGGGGATTTGGGCTATCACTGTAAGATTACACAGTGGGATTTGGGCTATCACTGTGAGATTGCACAGGGGGATTTGGGCTATCGCTGTGAGATTGCGCAGTGTGATTTGGGCTATCAGTCTGAGATTACATTGGCGAATTTGGGCTATCAGTGTGAGATGACACAGTGGGAGTTTGGGCAATTATTGTGAGCTGACACAGGGGGTATATGGGCTATCAGAGTGAGATTACACATAGGTATTTTGGTGATCACTGTGAGATGACAAAGGGGGAATTTATGCTGTCAGTTTGAGATGACACAGGGGGATTTGGGCTACCAGTGCGAGATTACACAGGGGGATTTGGGCATTCAATGTGAGATTACACATGGGGATTTGGGCTATCACTGTGAGGTTACAAGGGGGATTTGGGCTATCAGTGTGAGGTTACAAAGGGGTTTTGGGCTATCAGTGGGAGGTTACAAGGGGGATTTGAGCTATCACTGTGAGATTACACCGGGGGATTTGAGCTATCACTGTGAGATTACACAGGGTGATTTGGGCTACCAGTGCAAGATTACACAGGGGGTTTTGGGTTATCACTGTGAGATTATACATGGGGATTTGGGCTCTCACTGTGAGGTTACAAGGGGGATATGGGATATCAGTTTGAGATTACAACGGTTATTTGGGCTCTTACTGTGAGATTACACAGGAGGATTTGGTCTATCACTGTGAGATTACACAGGGGTATTTGGGCTATCACTGTGATATTATATCGGGGGATTTGGGATATCAGTGTGAGTTTACAAGTGGGATTTGGGTTATCGATGTGACATTACAAGGGGGATTTGGGTTATCACTGTGAGATTTCACAGGAGGATTTGGGCTACCAGTGCGAGATTACACAGGGGGATTTGTGCTATCAGTGTGAGATTATACATGGGGATTTGGGCTATCACTGTGAGGTTACAAGGGTTATATGGGCTATGAGTGTGAGGTTACAAAGGGAATTTGGGCTATCAGGGTGAGATTACACAGGGGTATTTGGGCTCTCAGTGTGAGGTTACACAGGGGGTATTAGGGATATCAGTGTAAGATTACACAGGGGGAATTTGGTCTATCACTGTGAGGTTACAAGGGGGATCTGGGCTATCACTGTGAAATTACACAGGGGATTTGGGCTATAACTTTGAGATTACACAGGGGGATTTGGGCTATCAGTGTGAGGTTACAAGGGGGATTTGGGCTATCAGTGTGAGATGACCCCTGGGGCTTTGGGCTATCAGTGTGAGATGACACAGGGGGAATTTGGGCTATCAGTGTGAGATGACACAGGGGAAATTTGGGCTATCAGTGTGAGATTACACAGGGGTATTTGGGTTATCACTGTGAGATGACACAGGGGGACTTTGGGCTATCACTGTGAGATTATACGGGGGGATTTGGGATATCAGTGTGAGCTTGCAAGGCGGATTTGGGTTATCGGTGTGAGATTACATAGGGAGATTTTGGCTATCACTGTGAGATGACGCAGGGTGATTTGGGCTACCAGTGCGAGATTACACAGGGGGTTTTGGGCTATCACTGTGAGATTATACATGGGGATTTGGGCTATCACGGTGAGGTTACAAGGGGGATATGGGCTATCAGTGTGAGGTTACAAAGGGGATATGGGATATCAGTGTGAGATTACAAGGGTTATTTGGGCTCTTCCTGTGAGATTACACAGGGGTATTTGGGCAATCAGTGTGAGATTAAAAGGGGTATTTGGGATATCAGTGTGAGATTACACAGGGGGATTTGGTCTATCACTGTGAGATTACACAGGGGGATTTGGGCTATCACTGTGAGATTATATCGGGGGATTTGGGATATCAGTGTGAGTTTACAAGTGGGATTTGGGTTATCGTTGTGACATTAGAAGGGGGATTTGGGTTATCACTGTGAGATTTCACAGAGAGATTTGGGCTACCAGTGCGAGATTACACAGGGGGATTTGTGCTATCAGTGTGAGATTATACATGGGGATTTGGGCTATCACTGTGACGTTACAAGGGTTATATGGGCTATGAGTGTGAGGTTACAAAGGGGATTTGGGCTATCAGGGTGAGATTACAAAGGGGGATTTGGGCTCTCAGTGTGAGGTTACACAGCGGGTATTAGGGATATCAGTGTAAGATTACACAGGGGGAATTTTGTCTATCACTGCGAGGTTACAAGGGGGATCTGGGCTATCACTGTGAGATTACACAGGGTATTTGGGCTATCACTGTTAGATTACACAGGGGGATTTGGGCTATCAGTGTGAGGTTACAAGGGGGATTTGGGCTATCAGTGTGAGATGACACCGGGGGATTTGGGCTATCAGTGTGAGATGACACAGGGGGAATTTGGGCTATCAGTGTGAGATGACACAGGGGAAATTTGGGCTATCAGTGTGAGATTATACAGGGGTATTTGGGTTATCACTGTGAGATGACACAGGGGGACTTTGGGCTATTACTGTGAGATTATAAAGGGGGATGTGATATTTCAGTATGAGCTTACAAGTGGGATTTGGGTTATCGGTGTGGCATTACTCAGGGGATTTGGGCTATCAGTGTGAGGCTAAAAGTGGATTTTGGCTAACAGTGTGAGATTACACAGGGGAATTTGAGCTATCACTGTGAGATTACATAGGGTGATTTGGGCTATCACTGTGAGATTATAAAGGGGGATATGGGATATCAGTGTGAGCTTACAAGTGGGATTTGGGTTATCGGTGTGAGATTACATACGGGGATTTTGGCTATCACTGTGAGATTACACAGGGGGCTTTGGGCTACCAGTGCGAGGTTACACAGGGGGATTTGGGCTATCAGTGTGATATTATTCATGGGGATTTGGGCTATCACTGTGAGGTTACAAGGGGGATATGGCTTTTCAGTGTGAAGTTACAAAGGGGATTTGGCTATCAGTGTGAGATTACAAAGGTTATTTGGGCGATTACTGTGAGATTATACAGGGGTATTTAGGCTATCAGTGTGACATTACAAGGTGGTTTTGGGCTAACACTGTGAGATTACAAGGGTTATTTGGGCTATCAGTCTGAGATTAAGCATGGGGATTTTGGCTATCACTGTGAGATTACACAGGTGGATTTGGGCTATCACTGTTAGATTACACAGGGGGATTTGGGCTATCACTGTGAGACTAAACAGTGGGATTTGGGCTATCACTGTGAGATTGCACAGGGGGATTTGGCCTATCACTGTTAGATTACACAGGGGGATTTGGGCTATCACTGTGAAATTAAACAGTGGGATTTGGGCTATCGCTGTGAGATTGCACAGTGGGATTTGGGCTATCAGTGTGAGATTACATGGGGGAATTTGGGCTATCAGTGTGAGATGACACTGTGGGAATTTGGGCTATCAGTGTGAGATGACACAGGGGAAATTTGGGCTGTCAGTGTGAGATTACACAGGGTTATTTGGGTTATCATTGTGAGATGACACAGGGGGACTTTGGGCTATCACTGTGAGATTATGCAGTGGTATTTGGTCTATCAGTGTGAGATTAAAAGGGGTATTTGGGCAATCAGTGTGAGATTACACAGGGGGATTTGGTCTATCACTGTGAGTTTACACAGGGGGATTTGGGCTCTCACTGTGAGATTATACAGGGGGATTTGGGATACCAGCGTGACTTTACTAGTGGGATTTGGGTTATAGGTGTGACATTACATAGGGGGATTTGGATTATCACTGTGAGATTACACAGGGGGATTTGGGCTACCAGTGCGAGAGTACACAGGGAGATTTGGGCTATCAGTGTGAGATTATACATGGGGATTTGGGCTATCACTGTGAGGTTACAAGGGTGATATGGGATATGAGTGTGAGGTTACAATGGGGATTTGGGCTTTCAGTGTGAAATTACAATGGTTATTAGGGCTATTACTTTGAGATTACCCAGGGGTATTTGGGCTATCAGTGTGAGATTACAAGGGGGATTTGGGCTATCAGCGTGTGATTACACAGGGGGATTTGGACTATCACTGTGAGATTAAACAGAGGGATTTGGGCTATCACTGTGAGATTACAGAGGGGATTTGGGCTATAACTTTGAGATTACACAGGGGGATTTGGGCTATCAGTGTGAGGTTACAAGGGGGATTTGGGCTATCAGTGTGAGATTACAGAGGGGTATTTGGGCTATCAGTGTGAGATGACACAGCTGGAATTTGGGCTATCAGTGTGAGATGACACAGGGGTAATTTGGGCTATCAGTGTGAGATTATACAGGGGTATTTGGGTTATCACTGTGAGATGACACAGGGGGACTTTGGGCTATCACTCTGAGATTATAAAGGGGGATATGGTATTTCAGTGTGAGTTTACATTTGGGATTTGGGTTATCGGTGTGGCATTACTCAGTAATTTGGACTATCAGTGTGAGGCTAAAAGGGGGATTTTGGCTACCAGTGTGAGATTACACAGGCGAATTTGAGCTATCACTGTGAGATTACACAGGGTGATTTGGGCTATCACTCTGAGATTATACATGAGGATTTGGGCTATCACTGTGAGGTTACATGGGGGATATGGGCTATCACTGTGAGGATACAATGGGGATTTGGGCTATCAGTGTGATATTATATATGGGGATTTGGGCAATCACTGTGAGGTTACAAGGGGGATATGGCTTTTCTGTGTGAAGTTACAAAGGGGATTTGGGCTATCAGTGTGAGATTACAAAGGTTATTTGGGCGATCACTGTGAGATTATACAGGGGTATTTAGGCTATCAGTGTGACATTACAATGGGGATTTGGGCTATCACTGTAAGATTACACAGTGGGATTTGGGCTATCACTGTGAGATTGCACAGCGGGATTTGGGCTATCACTGTGAGATTACACAGGGGGATTTGGGCTATCACTGTTAGATTGCACAGGGGGATTTGGGCTATCGCTGTGAGATTGCGCAGTGTGATTTGGGCTATCAGTCTGAGATTACATGGGGGAATTTGGGCTATCAGTGTGAGATGACACAGTGGGAGTTTGGGCAATTATTGTGAGCTGACACAGGGGGTATATGGGCTATCAGAGTGAGATTACACATGGGTATTTTGGTGATCACTGTGAGATGACAAAGGGGGAATTTATGCTGTCAGTTTGAGATGACACAGGGGGATTTGGGCTACCAGTGCGAGATTACACAGGGGGATTTGGGCATTCAATGTGAGATTACACATGGGGATTTGGGCTATCACTGTGAGGTTACAAGGGGGATTTGGGCTATCAGTGTGAGGTTACAAAGGGGTTTTGGGCTATCAGTGGGAGGTTACAAGGGGGATTTGAGCTATCACTGTGAGATTACACAGGGGGATTTGAGCTATCACTGTGAGATTACACAGGGTGATTTGGGCTACCAGTGCAAGATTACACAGGGGGTTTTGGGTTATCACTGTGAGATTATACATGGGGATTTGGGCTCTCACTGTGAGGTTACAAGGGGGATATGGGATATCAGTTTGAGATTACAACGGTTATTTGGGCTCTTACTGTGAGATTACACAGGAGGATTTGGTCTATCACTGTGAGATTACACAGGGGTATTTGGGCTATCACTGTGATATTATATCGGGGGATTTGGGATATCAGTGTGAGTTTACAAGTGGGATTTGGGTTATCGATGTGACATTACAAGGGGGATTTGGGTTATCACTGTGAGATTTCACAGGAGGATTTGGGCTACCAGTGCGAGATTACACAGGGGGATTTGTGCTATCAGTGTGAGATTATACATGGGGATTTGGGCTATCACTGTGAGGTTACAAGGGTTATATGGGCTATGAGTGTGAGGTTACAAAGGGAATTTGGGCTATCAGGGTGAGATTACACAGGGGTATTTGGGCTCTCAGTGTGAGGTTACACAGGGGGTATTAGGGATATCAGTGTAAGATTACACAGGGGGAATTTGGTCTATCACTGTGAGGTTACAAGGGGGATCTGGGCTATCACTGTGAAATTACACAGGGGATTTGGGCTATAACTTTGAGATTACACAGGGGGATTTGGGCTATCAGTGTGAGGTTACAAGGGGGATTTGGGCTATCAGTGTGAGATGACCCCTGGGGCTTTGGGCTATCAGTGTGAGATGACACAGGGGGAATTTGGGCTATCAGTGTGAGATGACACAGGGGAAATTTGGGCTATCAGTGTGAGATTACACAGGGGTATTTGGGTTATCACTGTGAGATGACACAGGGGGACTTTGGGCTATCACTGTGAGATTATACGGGGGGATTTGGGATATCAGTGTGAGCTTGCAAGGCGGATTTGGGTTATCGGTGTGAGATTACATAGGGAGATTTTGGCTATCACTGTGAGATGACGCAGGGTGATTTGGGCTACCAGTGCGAGATTACACAGGGGGTTTTGGGCTATCACTGTGAGATTATACATGGGGATTTGGGCTATCACGGTGAGGTTACAAGGGGGATATGGGCTATCAGTGTGAGGTTACAAAGGGGATATGGGATATCAGTGTGAGATTACAAGGGTTATTTGGGCTCTTCCTGTGAGATTACACAGGGGTATTTGGGCAATCAGTGTGAGATTAAAAGGGGTATTTGGGATATCAGTGTGAGATTACACAGGGGGATTTGGTCTATCACTGTGAGATTACACAGGGGGATTTGGGCTATCACTGTGAGATTATATCGGGGGATTTGGGATATCAGTGTGAGTTTACAAGTGGGATTTGGGTTATCGTTGTGACATTAGAAGGGGGATTTGGGTTATCACTGTGAGATTTCACAGAGAGATTTGGGCTACCAGTGCGAGATTACACAGGGGGATTTGTGCTATCAGTGTGAGATTATACATGGGGATTTGGGCTATCACTGTGACGTTACAAGGGTTATATGGGCTATGAGTGTGAGGTTACAAAGGGGATTTGGGCTATCAGGGTGAGATTACAAAGGGGGATTTGGGCTCTCAGTGTGAGGTTACACAGCGGGTATTAGGGATATCAGTGTAAGATTACACAGGGTGAATTTTGTCTATCAGTGTGAGATGACACAGGGGGAATTTGGGCTATCAGTGTGAGATGACACAGGGGAAATTTGGGTTATCACTGTGAGATGACACAGGGGGATTTGGGCTATTACTGTGAGATTATAAAGGGGGATATGATATTTCAGTATGAGCTTACAAGTGGGATTTGGGTTATCGGTGTGGCATTACTCAGGGGATTTGGGGCTATCAGTGTGAGGCTAAAAGGGGGATTTTGGCTAACAGTGTGAGATTACACAGGGGAATTTGAGCTATCACTGTGAGATTACATAGGGTGATTTGGGCTATCACTGTGAGATTATAAAGGGGGATATGGGATATCAGTGTGAGCTTACAAGTGGGATTTGGGCTATCAGTGTGAGGTTACAAGGGGGATTTGAGCTATCACTGTGAGATTACACTGGGGGATTTGGGCTATCACTGTGAGATTATACAGGGGGATTAGGGATATCAGCGTGAGTTTACAAGGGGTATTTGGGCTATCAATGTAAGATTATACAGGGGTTTTGGGCGATCAGGGTGAGATTACAAAGTGGGTTTTGGGCTCTAAGTGTGAGGTTATACAGGGGTATTAGGGATATCAGTGTAAGATTACACAGGTGGAGTTTGGTCTATCACTGTGAGGTTACAAGGGGGATTTGGGCTATCACTGTGAGATTACAGAGGGGATTTGGTCTATAACTTTGAGATTACACAGGGGGATTTGGGCTATCAGTGTGAGGTTACAAGGGGGATTTGGGCTATCAGTGTGAGATTACAGAGGGGTATTTGGGCTATCAGTGTGAGATGACACAGCTGGAATTTGGGCTATCAGTGTGAGATGACACAGGGGAAATTTGGGCTATCAGTGTGAGATTATACAGGGGTATTTGGGTTATCACTGTGAGATGACACAGGGGGACTTTGGGCTATCACTGTGAGATTATAAAGGGGGATATGGTATTTCAGTGTGAGTTTACATTTGGGATTTGGGTTATCGGTGTGGCATTACTCAGTAATTTGGACTATCATTGTGAGGCTAAAAGGGGGATTTTGGCTAACAGTGTGAGATTACACAGGCGAATTTGAGCTATCACTGTGAGATTACACAGGGTGATTTGGGCTATCACTCTGAGATTATACATGAGGATTTGGGCTATCACTGTGAGGTTACAAGGGGGATATGGGCTATCACTGTGAGGATACAATGGGGATTTGGGCTATCAGTGTGATATTATATATGGGGATTTGGGCAATCACTGTGAGGTTACAAGGGGGATATGGCTTTTCTGTGTGAAGTTACAAAGGGGATTTGGGCTATCAGTGTGAGATTACAAAGGTTATTTGGGCGATCACTGTGAGATTATACAGGGGTATTTAGGCTATCAGTGTGACATTACAAGGGTGGATTTGGGGCTATCACTGTGAGATTACAAGGGTTATTTCGGCTATCAGTGTGAGATTACACATGGGGATTTGGGCTATCACTGTAAGATTACACAGTGGGATTTGGGCTATCACTGTGAGATTGCACAGCGGGATTTGGGCTATCACTGTGAGATTACACAGGGGGATTTGGGCTTATCACTGTTAGATTGCACAGGGGGATTTGGGCTATCGCTGTGAGATTGCGCAGTGTGATTTGGGCTATCAGTCTGAGATTACATGGGGGAATTTGGGCTATCAGTGTGAGATGACACAGTGGGAGTTTGGGCAATTATTGTGAGCTGACACAGGGGTATATGGGCTATCAGAGTGAGATTACACATAGGTATTTTGGTGATCACTGTGAGATGACAAAGGGGGAATTTATGCTGTCAGTGTGAGATGACACAGGGGGATTTGGGCTACCAGTGCGAGATTACACAGGGGGATTTGGGCATTCAATGTGAGATTACACATGGGGGATTTGGGCCTATCACTGTGAGGTTACAAGGGGGATTTGGGCTATCAGTGTGAGGTTACAAAGGCGATTTGGGCTATCAGCGTGAGATTACAAGGGGTATTTGGGCTATCACTGTGAGATTACACAGGGGGATTTGCGCTATCAGTGTGAGGTCAAAAGGGGGGATTTTGGGCTATTCAGTGTGAGTTGACACAGGGGTGATTTGGGCTATCAATGTGAGGTTACAAGGGGGTTTTGGGCTATCAGTGTGAGGTTACAAGGGGGATTTGAGCTATCACTGTGAGATTACACCGGGGGATTTGAGCTATCACTGTGAGATTACACAGGAGGATTTGAGCTATCACTGTGAGATTATACAGGAGGGATATCAGTGTGAGTTTACAAGGCGGATTTGGGTTATCGGTGTGAGACTACATAGGGGAATTTTGGCTATCACTGTGAGATTTCACAGGGGGATTTGGGCTACCAGTGCGAGATTACACAGGGGGATTTGGGCTATCAGTGTGAGATTACAAGCGGGAATTGGGCTATCAGTGGGAGGTTACAAGGGGGATTTGGGCTATCAGTGTGAGATGACCCCGGGGGATTTGGGCTATCAGTGTGAGATGACACTGTGGGAATTTGGGCTATCAGTGTGAGATGACACAGGGGAAATTTGGGCTGTCAGTGTGAGATTACACAGGGTTATTTGGGTTATCATTGTGAGATGACACAGGGGGACTTTGGGCTATCACTGTGAGATTATGCAGTGGTATTTGGTCTATCAGTGTGAGATTAAAAGGGGTATTTGGGCAATCAGTGTGAGATTACACAGGGGGATTTGGTCTATCACTGTGAGTTTACACAGGGGGATTTGGGCTCTCACTGTGAGATTATACAGGGGGATTTGGGATACCAGCGTGACTTTACTAGTGGGATTTGGGTTATAGGTGTGACATTACATAGGGGGATTTGGATTATCACTGTGAGATTACACAGGGGGATTTGGGCTACCAGTGCGAGAGTACACAGGGGGATTTGGGCTATCAGTGTGAGATTATACATGGGGATTTGGGCTATCACTGTGAGGTTACAAGGGTGATATGGGATATGAGTGTGAGGTTACAATGGGGATTTGGGCTTTCAGTGTGAAATTACAATGGTTATTAGGGCTATTACTTTGAGATTACCCAGGGGTATTTGGGCTATCAGTGTGAGATTACAAGGGGGATTTGGGCTATCAGCGTGTGATTACACAGGGGGATTTGGACTATCACTGTGAGATTGAACAGAGGGATTTGGGCTATCACTGTGAGATTACAGAGGGGATTTGGGCTATAACTTTGAGATTACACAGGGGGATTTGGGCTATCAGTGTGAGGTTACAAGGGGGATTTGGGCTATCAGTGTGAGATTACAGAGGGGTATTTGGGCTATCAGTGTGAGATGACACAGCTGGAATTTGGGCTATCAGTGTGAGATGACACAGGGGTAATTTGGGCTATCAGTGTGAGATTATACAGGGGTATTTGGGTTATCACTGTGAGATGACACAGGGGGACTTTGGGCTATCACTGTGAGATTATAAAGGGGGATATGGTATTTCAGTGTGAGTTTACATTTGGGATTTGGGTTATCGGTGTGGCATTACTCAGTAATTTGGACTATCAGTGTGAGGCTAAAAGGGGGATTTTGGCTACCAGTGTGAGATTACACAGGCGAATTTGAGCTATCACTGTGAGATTACACAGGGTGATTTGGGCTATCACTCTGAGATTATACATGAGGATTTGGGCTATCACTGTGAGGTTACAAGTGGGATATGGGCTATCACTGTGAGGATACAATGGGGATTTGGGCTATCAGTGTGATATTATATATGGGGATTTGGGCAATCACTGTGAGGTTACAAGGGGGATATGGCTTTTCTGTGTGAAGTTACAAAGGGGATTTGGGCTATCAGTGTGAGATTACAAAGGTTATTTGGGCGATCACTGTGAGATTATACAGGGGTATTTAGGCTATCAGTGTGACATTACAATGGGGATTTGGGCTATCACTGTAAGATTACACAGTGGGATTTGGGCTATCACTGTGAGATTGCACAGCGGGATTTGGGCTATCACTGTGAGATTACACAGTGGGATTTGGGCTATCACTGTTAGATTGCACAGGGGGATTTGGGCTATCGCTGTGAGATTGCGCAGTGTGATTTGGGCTATCAGTCTGAGATTACATGGGGGAATTTGGGCTATCAGTGTGAGATGACACAGTGGGAGTTTGGGCAATTATTGTGAGCTGACACAGGGGGTATATGGGCTATCAGAGTGAGATTACACATGGGTATTTTGGTGATCACTGTGAGATGACAAAGGAGGAATTTATGCTGTCAGTGTGAGATGACACAGGGGGATTTGGGCTACCAGTGCGAGATTACACAGGGGGATTTGGGCATTCAATGTGAGATTACACATGGGGATTTGGGCTATCACTGTGAGGTTACAAGGGGGATTTGGGCTATCAGTGTGAGGTTACAAAGGCGATTTGGGCTATCAGTGTGAGATTACAAGGGGTATTTGGGCTATCACTGTGAGATTACACAGGGGGATTTGCGCTATCAGTGTGAGGTCAAAAGGGGGATTTGGGCTATCAGTGTGAGTTGACACAGGGGTGATTTGGGCTATCAATGTGAAGTTACAAGGGGGTTTTGGGCTATCAGTGGGAGGTTACAAGGGGGATTTGAGCTATCACTGTGAGATTACACCGGGGGATTTGAGCTATCACTGTGAGATTACACAGGAGGATTTGAGCTATCACTGTGAGATTATACAGGAGGATTTGGGATATCAGTGTGAGTTTACAAGGCGGATTTGGGTTATCGGTGTGAGACTACATAGGGGAATTTTGGCTATCACTGTGAGATTACACAGGGTGATTTGGGCTACCAGTGCAAGATTACACAGGGGGTTTTGAGCTATCACTGTGAGATTATATATGGGGATTTGGGCTCTCACTGTGAGGTTACAAGGGGATATGGGATATCAGTGTGAGATTAGAAGGATTATTTGGGCTCTTACTGTGAGATTACACAGGGGTATTTGGGCTATCAGTGTGAGATTACACAGGAGGATTTGGTCTATCACTGTGAGATTACACAGGGGTATTTGGGCTGTCACTGTGAGATTATAACGGGGGATTTGGGATATCAGTGTGAGTTTACAAGTGGGATTTGGGTTATCGGTGTGACATTACAAGGGGGATTTGGGTTATCACTGTGAGATTTCACAGGGGGATTTGGGCTACCAGTGCGAGATTACACAGGGGGATTTGTGCTATCAGTGTGAGATTATACATGGGGATTTGGGCTATCACTCTGAGGTTACAAGGGTTATATGGGCTATGAGTGTGAGGATACAAAAGGAATTTGGTCTATCAGGGTGAGATTACAAAGGGGGATTTGGGCTCTCAGTGTGAGGTTACACAGGGTGTATTAGGGATATCAGTGTAAGATTACAAGGGGGAATTTGGTCTATCACTGTGAGGTTACAAGGGGGATCTGGGCTATCACTGTGAGATTACACAGGGGGATTTGGGCTATAACTTTGAGATTACACAGGGGGATTTGGGCTATCAGTGTGAGGTTACAAGGGGGATTTGGGCTATCAGTGTGAGATTACGAGGGGTACTTGGGCTATCACTCTGAGATTACACAGGGGGTTTGGCTATTAGTGTGAGGTCAAAAGGGTGATTTGGGCTATCAGTGTGAGTTGACACAGGGGAATTTCGGCTATCAGTGTGAGATTACAAGCGGGAATTGGGCTATCAGTGGGAGGTTAAAAGGGGGATTTGAGCAATCACTGTGAGATTACACTGGGGGATTTGATCTATCACTGTGAGATTACACAGGGGGATTTGAGCTATCACTGTGAGATTATACAGGGGGATTTGGGATATCAGTGTGAGCTTGCAAGGCGGATTTGGGTTATCGGTGTGAGATTACATAGGGAGATTTTGGCTATCACTGTGAGATGACGCAGGGTGATTTGGGCTACCAGTGTGAGATTACACAGGGGGTTTTGGGCTATCACTGTGAGATTATACATGGGGATTTGGGCTATCACGGTGAGGTTACAAGGAGGATATGGGCTATCAGTGTGAGGTTACAAAGGGGATATGGGATATCAGTGTGAGATTACAAGGGTTATTTGGGCTCTTCCTGTGAGATTACACAGGGGTATTTGGGCAATCAGTGTGAGATTAAAAGGGGTATTTGGGATATCAGTGTGAGATTACACAGGGGGATTTGGTCTATCACTGTGAGATTACACAGGGTATTTGGGCTATCACTGTTAGATTACACAGGGGGATTTGATCTATCACTGTGAGATTACACAGGGGGATTTGGAATATCAGTGTGAGCTTGCAAGGCGGATTTGGGTTATCGGTGTGAGATGACACAGGGTGATTTGGGCTACCAGTGCGAGATTACACAGGCGGTTTTGGGCTATCAGTGTGAGATTATACATGGGGATTTGGGCTATCACTGTGACGTTACAAGGGTTATATGGGCTATGAGTGTGAGGTTACAAAGGGGATTTGGGCTATCAGGGTGAGATTACAAAGGGGGATTTGGGCTCTCAGTGTGAGGTTACACAGGGGGTATTAGGGATATCAGTGTAAGATTACACAGGGGGAATTTTGTCTACCACTGCGAGGTTACAAGGGGGATCTGGGCTATCACTGTGAGATTACACAGGGTATTTGGGCTATCACTGTTAGATTACACAGGGGGATTTGGGCTATCAGTGTGAGGTTACAAGGGGGATTTGGGCTATCAGTGTGAGATGACACCGGGGGATTTGGGCTATCAGTGTGAGATGACACAGGGGGAATTTGGGCTATCAGTGTGAGATGACACAGGGGAAATTTGGGCTTTCAGTGTGAGATTGTACAGGGGTATTTGGGTTATCACTGTGAGATGACACAGGGGGACTTTGGGCTATCACTGTGAGATTATAAAGGGGGATATGATATTTCAGTGTGAGCTTACAAGTGGGATTTGGGTTATCGGTGTGGCATTACTCAGGGGATTTGTGCTATCAGTGTGAGGCTAAAAGGGGGATTTTGGCTAACAGTGTGAGATTACACAGGGGAATTTGAGCTATCACTGTGAGATTACATAGGGTGATTTGGGCTATCACTGTGAGATTATAAAGGGGGATATGGGATATCAGTGTGAGCTTACAAGTGGGATTTGGGTTATCGGTGTGAGATTACATACGGGGATTTTGGCTATCACTGTGAGATTACACAGGGGGTTTTGGGCTACCAGTGCGAGGTTACACAGGGGGATTTGGGCTATCAGTGTGATATTATTCATGGGGATTTGGGCTATCACTGTGAGGTTACAAGGGGGATATGGCTTTTCAGTGTGAAGTTACAAAGGGGATTTGGGCTATCAGTGTGAGATTACAAAGGTTATTTGGGCGATTACTGTGAGATTATACAGGGGTATTTAGGCTATCAGTGTGACATTACAAGGTGGTTTTGGGCTAACACTGTGAGATTACAAGGGTTATTTGGGCTATCAGTGTGAGATTACGCATGGGGATTTTGGCTATCACTGTGAGATTACACAGGTGGATTTGGGCTATCACTGTTAGATTACACAGGGGGATTTGGGCTATCACTGTGAGACTAAACAGTGGGATTTGGGCTATCACTGTGAGATTGCACAGGGGGATTTGGCCTATCACTGTTAGATTACACAGGGGGATTTGGGCTAGCACTGTGAAATTAAACAGTGGGATTTGGGCTATCGCTGTGAGATTGCACAGTGGGATTTTGGCTATCAGTGTGAGATTACATGGGGGAATTTGGGCTATCAGTGTGAGATGACACTGTGGGAATTTGGGCTATCAGTGTGAGATGACACAGGGGAAATTTGGGCTATCAGTGTGAGATTATACAGGGGTATTTGGGCTATCACTGTGAGATTATAAAGGGGGATATGATATTTCAGTGTGAGTTCACAAGTGGGATTCGGGTTATCGGAGTGGTATTACTCAGGGGATTTGGGCTATCAGTGTGAGGATACAATGGGGATTTGGCCTATCAGTGTGATATTATTCATGGGGATTTGGGCTATCACGGTGAGGTTACAAGGGGGATATGGGCTATCAGTGTGAGGTTACAAGGGTTATTTGGGCTCTTACTGTGAGATTACACAGGGGTATTTGGGCTATCAGTGTGAGATTACAAGCGGGAATTGGGCTATCAGTGGGAGGTTACAAGGGGGATTTGGGCTATCAGTGTGAGATGACCCCGGGGGATTTGGGCTATCAGTGTGAGATGACACAGGGGGAATTTGGGCTATCAGTGTGAGATGACACAGGGGAAATTTGGGCTGTCAGTGTGAGATTACACAGGGTTATTTGGGTTATCATTGTGAGATGACACAGGGGGACTTTGGGCTATCACTGTGAGATTATACAGGGGTATTTGGTCTATCAGTGTGAGATTAAAAGAGGTATTTGGGCTATCAGTGTGAGATTACACAGGGGGATTTGGTCTATCACTGTGTGTTTACACAGGGGGATTTGGGCTCTCACTGTGAGATTATACAGGGGGATTTGGGATACCAGCGTGACTTTACAAGTGGGATTTGGGTTATAGGTGTGACATTACATAGGGGGATTTGGGTTATCACTGTGAGATTACACGGGGGGATTTGGGCTACCAGTGCGAGAGTACGCAGGGGGATTTGGGCTATCAGTGTGAGATTATACATGGGGATTTGGGCTATCACTGTGAGGTTACAAGGGTGATATGGGATATGAGTGTGAGGTTACAATGGGGATTTGGGCTATCAGTGTGAAATTACAATGGTTATTAGGGCTATTACTTTGAGATTACGCAGGGGTATTTGGGCTATCAGTGTGAGATTACAAGGGGGATTTGGGCTATCAGCGTGTGATTACACAGGGGGATTTGGACTATCACTGTGAGATTAAACAGAGGGATTTGGGCTATCAGTGTGAGATTACACAGGGGGTTTTGGGCTATCAGTGTGTGGTTACACATAGGGATTTGAGCTTTCAGTGTGAGATTACACAGGAGGATTTGGGCTATCACAATTAGACTACACAAGGGGATTTGGGCTATCACTGTGAGATTAAACAGGGGGATTTGGGCTATCACTGTGAGATTACACAAGGGGAGTTGGGGTATCAGTGTGAGATTACACAGCGGTATTTGGGCTATCGGTGTGAGTTGAAACAGGGGGAATTTGGGCTATCATTGTGAGATTACAAGGGAGATTTGGGCTATCAGTGTGAGGCTAAAAGGGGGATTTGGGCTAAAAGTGTGAGATGACGCAGGGTAATTTCGGCTATCAGTGTGAGGTTGCAAGGGTGATTTGGGCTATCAGTGTGAGGTTACAAGGGGGATTTGAGCTATCACTGTGAGATTACACTGGGGGATTTGGGCTATCACTGTGAGATTATACAGGGGGATTAGGGATATCAGCGTGAGTTTACAAGGGGTATTTGGGCTATCAATGTAAGATTATACAGGGGTTTTGGGCGATCAGGGTGAGATTACAAAGTGGGTTTTGGGCTCTAAGTGTGAGGTTATACAGGGGTATTAGGGATATCAGTGTAAGATTACACAGGTGGAGTTTGGTCTATCACTGTGAGGTTACAAGGGGGATTTGGGCTATCACTGTGAGATTACAGAGGGGATTTGGTCTATAACTTTGAGATTACACAGGGGGATTTGGGCTATCAGTGTGAGGTTACAAGGGGGATTTGGGCTATCAGTGTGAGATTACAGAGGGGTATTTGGGCTATCAGTGTGAGATGACACAGCTGGAATTTGGGCTATCAGTGTGAGATGACACAGGGGAAATTTGGGCTATCAGTGTGAGATTATACAGGGGTATTTGGGTTATCACTGTGAGATGACACAGGGGGACTTTGGGCTATCACTGTGAGATTATAAAGGGGGATATGGTACTTCAGTGTGAGTTTACATTTGGGATTTGGGTTATCGGTGTGGCATTACTCAGTAATTTGGACTATCATTGTGAGGCTAAAAGGGGGATTTTGGCTAACAGTGTGAGATTACACAGGCGAATTTGAGCTATCACTGTGAGATTACACAGGGTGATTTGGGCTATCACTCTGAGATTATACATGAGGATTTGGGCTATCACTGTGAGGTTACAAGGGGGATATGGGCTATCACTGTGAGGATACAATGGGGATTTGGGCTATCAGTGTGATATTATATATGGGGATTTGGGCAATCACTGTGAGGTTACAAGGGGGATATGGCTTTTCTGTGTGAAGTTACAAAGGGGATTTGGGCTATCAGTGTGAGATTACAAAGGTTATTTGGGCGATCACTGTGAGATTATACAGGGGTATTTAGGCTATCAGTGTGACATTACAAGGTGGATTTGGGCTATCACTGTGAGATTACAAGGGTTATTTCGGCTATCAGTGTGAGATTACACATGGGGATTTGGGCTATCACTGTAAGATTACACAGTGGGATTTGGGCTATCACTGTGAGATTGCACAGCAGGATTTGGGCTATCACTGTGAGATTACACAGGGGGATTTGGGCTATCACTGTTAGATTAAACAGTGGGATTTGGGCTATCGCTGTGAGATTGCGCAGTGTGATTTGGGCTATCAGTCTGAGATTACATGGGGGAATTTGGGCTATCAGTGTGAGATGACACAGTGGGAGTTTGGGCAATTATTGTGAGCTGACACAGGGGGTATATGGGCTATCAGAGTGAGATTACACATGGGTATTTTGGTGATCACTGTGAGATGACAAAGGGGGAATTTATGCTGTCAGTGTGAGATGACACAGGGGGATTTGGGCTACCAGTGCGAGATTACACAGGGGGATTTGGGCATTCAATGTGAGATTACACATGGGGATTTGGGCTATCACTGTGAGGTTACAAAGGCGATTTGGGCTATCAGTGTGAGATTACAAGGGGTATTTGGGCTATCACTGTGAGATTACACAGGGGGATTTGCGCTATCAGTGTGAGGTCAAAAGGGGGATTTGGGCTATCAGTGTGAGTTGACACAGGGGTGATTTGGGTTATCAATGTGAGGTTACAAGGGGGTTTTGGGCTATCAGTGGGAGGTTACAAGGGGGATTTGAGCTATCACTGTGAGATTACACCGGGGGATTTGAGCTATCACTGTGAGATTACACAGGAGGATTTGAGCTATCACTGTGAGATTATACAGGAGGATTTGGGATATCAGTGTGAGTTTACCAGGCGGATTTGGGTTATCGGTGTGAGACTACATAGGGGAATTTTGGCTATCACTGTGAGATTACACAGGGTGATTTGGGCTACCAGTGCAAGATTACACAGGGAGTTTTGATCTATCACTGTGAGATTATATATGGGGATTTGGGCTCTCACTGTGAGGTTACAAGGGGGATATGGGATATCAGTGTGAGATTAGAAGGGTTATCTGGGCTCTTACTGTGAGATTACACAGGGGTATTTGGGCTATCAGTGTGAGATTACACAGGAGGATTTGGTCTATCACTGTGAGATTACACAGGGGTATTTGGGCTGTCACTGTGAGATTATATCGGGGGATTTGGGATATCAGTGTGAGTTTACAAGTGGGATTTGGGTTATCGGTGTGACATTACAAGGGGGATTTGGGTTATCACTGTGAGATTTCACAGGGGGATTTGGGCTACCAGTGCGAGATTACACAGGGGGATTTGTGCTATCAGTGTGAGATTATACATGGGGATTTGGGCTATCACTCTGAGGTTACAAGGGTTACATGGGCTATGAGTGTGAGGATACAAAGGGAATTTGGGCTATCAGGGTGAGCTTACAAAGGGGGATTTGGGCTCTCAGTGTGAGGTTACACAGGGGGTATTAGGGATATCAGTGTAAGATTACACAGGGGGAATTTGGTCTATCACTGTGAGGTTACAAGGGGGATCTGGGCTATCACTGTGAGATTACACAGGGGGATTTGGGCTATAACTTTGAGATTACACAGGGGGATTTCGGCTATCAGTGTGAGGTTACAAGGGG
>JANJGN010004575.1:0-31976 GCA_026770705.1 Isurus oxyrinchus | reverse complement strand
TGAATAGTTTGGGGGAGGATTGCAGTGGATTGATGAATAGTTTGCGGAGGATTGCAGCAGATTGTTGAGTAGTTTGGGGGAGGATTGCAGTGGATTGATGAATAGTTTGGGAAGGATTGCAGTGGATTGATGAATACTTTGGGGGACGATTGCAGTGGATTGATGAATAGTTTGGTGGAGGATTGCAATGGATTGATGAATAGTTTGGTGGAGGATTGCAGTGGATTGATGAATAGTTTGGGGAGGATTGCAGTGGATTGATGAATAGTTTGGGGGAGGATTTCAGTGGATTGATGAAGAGTTTGGGGGAGGATTGCAGTGGGTTGATGAATAGTTTGGAGGAGTATTTCAGTGGGTTGATGAATAGTTTGGGGGAGGATTGCAGTTTGTTGATGAATAGTTTGGGTGAGGATTGCAGTGGATTGATGAATAGTTTGCATGAGGATTGCAGTGGATTGATGAATAGTTTCCGGAAGATTGCAGTAGATTGATGAATAGTTTGCGGCGGATTGCAGTGGATTGATGAATAGTTTGGCGGAGGATTGCAGTGGATTGATGAATAGTTTGGTGGAGGATTGCAGTGGATTGATGAATAGTTTGGGGAGGATTGCAGTGGATTGATGAATAGTTTGGGGTTGGATTTCAGTGGGTTGATGAATAGTTTGAGGAGGATTGCAATGGATTGATGAATACTTTGGGGGAGGATTGCAATGGATTGATGAATAGTTTGCGGAGAATTGCAGAGGATTGATGAATAGTATGGGGGAGGATTGCAATGGATTGTTGAATGGTGTGTGGAGGATTGCAGTGGGTTGATGAATAGTTTGGGGGAGGATTGTAGTCGATTGATGAATAGTTTGGGGGAGGATTTCAGTGAAATGATGAATAATTTGCAGAGGATTGCAGTGGAATGATGAATAGTTTGGCAAGGATTTCTGTGTATTGATGAATAGTTTGAGGGAGGATTGCAGCGGATTGATGAATAGTTTGGGAAGGATTGCAGTGGATTGATGAATAGTTTGGGGAAGTATTGCAGTGGATTGATGAATAGTTTGGGGGAGGATTTCAGTGGATTGATGAATAGTTTGGGGGAGGATTGCAGTGGATTGATGAATTGATTGGGGGAGGATTGCAGTTAATTGAAGAACAGTTTGGGGGAGGATTGCAGTGGATTGATGAATAGTTTGGGGCAGGATTGCAGTGGATTGATGAATAGTTTGGGGGAGGATTTCTGTGGATTGATGAATAGTTTGGGGAGGATTGCAGTGGATTGATGAATAGTTTCGGGGAGGATTTCAGTCGATTGATGAATAGTTTGGGGGAGGATTGCAGTGGATTGATGAATAGTTTGTGGAGGATTACACTGGGTTGATGAATAGTTTCGGGGAGGATTTCAGTCGATTGATGAATAGTTTGGGGGAGGATTGCTGTGGATTGATGAATAGTTTGCGGAGGATTGCATTGGGTTGATGAATAGTTTGGGGGAGGATTTCCGTGGATTCATGAATAGTTTGGGGGAGGATTGCAGAGAATTGATGTATAGTTTGGGGGAGGATTTCAGTCGATTGATGAATAGGTTGCGGAGTATTGCAGTGGATTGATGAATAGTTTGGGGCAGGATTTCAGTGGATTGATGAATAGTTTTGGGGAGGATTGCAGTGTATTGATGAATAGTTTGGGTGAGGATTGCAATGGATTGATGAATAGTTTGGGGGAGGATTTCAATGGATTGATGAATAGTTTGCGGAGGATTGCATTGGGTTGTTGAATATTTTGGGGGAGGATTGCAGTGGAATCATGAATAGTTTGGGGGAGGATTGCAATGGATTGATGAATAGATTGGGGGAGCATTGCAGTCGATTAATGAATAGTTTGGGGGAGGATTGCAGTGGATTGATGAATAGTTTGGGGGAGGATTTCAGTGGATTGATGAATAGTTTGGGGGAGGATTGCAGTGAATTGATGAATAGTTTGGGGGAGGATTGCAGTGGATTGATGAATAGTTTGCGGAGGATTGCAGCAGATTGTTGAGTAGTTTGGGGGAGGATTGCAGTGGATTGATGAATAGTTTGGGAAGGATTGCAGTGGATTGATGAATACTTTGGGGGACGATTGCAGTGGATTGATGAATAGTTTGGTGGAGGATTGCAATGGATTGATGAATAGTTTGGTGGAGGATTGCAGTGGATTGATGAATAGTTTGGGGGAGGATTGCAGTGGATTGATGAATAGTTTGGGGGAGGATTTCAGTGGATTGATGAATAGTTTGGGGGAGGATTGCAGTGGGTTGATGAATAGTTTGGAGGAGTATTTCAGTGGGTTGATGAATAGTTTGGGGGAGGATTGCAGTTTGTTGATGAATAGTTTGGGTGAGGATTGCAGTGGATTGATGAATAGTTTGCATGAGGATTGCAGTGGATTGATGAATAGTTTCCGGAAGATTGCAGTAGATTGATGAATAGTTTGCGGCGGATTGCAGTGGATTGATGAATAGTTTGGCGGAGGATTGCAGTGGATTGATGAATAGTTTGGGGGAGGATTGCAGTGGATTGATGAATAGTTTGGGGAGGATTGCAGTGGATTGATGAATAGTTTGGTGGAGGATTGCAGTGGATTGATGAATAGTTTGGGGAGGATTGCAGTGGATTGATGAATAGTTTGGGGTTGGATTTCAGTGGGTTGATGAATAGTTTGAGGAGGATTGCAATGGATTGATGAATACTTTGGGGGAGGATTGCAATGGATTGATGAATAGTTTGCGGAGAATTGCAGAGGATTGATGAATAGTTTGGGGGAGGATTGCAATGGATTGTTGAATGGTGTGCGGAGGATTGCAGTGGGTTGATGAATAGTTTGGGGGAGGATTGTAGTCGATTGATGAATAGTTTGGGGGAGGATTTCAGTGAAATGATGAATAATTTGCAGAGGATTGCAGTGGATTGATGAATAGTTTGGCAAGGATTTCTGTGTATTGATGAATAGTTTGAGGGAGGATTGCAGCGGATTGATGAATAGTTTGGGAAGGATTGCAGTGGATTGATGAATAGTTTGGGGGAGGATTGCAGTGGATTGATGAATAGTTTGGGGGAGGATTTCAGTGGATTGATGAATAGTTTGGGGGAGGATTGCAGTGGATTGATGAATAGTTTGGGGGAGGATTGCAGTGGATTGATGAATAGTTTGGGGGAGGATTTCAGTGGATTGATGAATAGTTTGGGGGAGGATTGCAGTGAATTGATGAATAGTTTGGGGGAGGATGGCAGTGGATTGATGAATAGTTTGCGGAGGATTGCAGCAGATTGTTGAGTAGTTTGGGGGAGGATTGCAGTGGATTGATGAATAGTTTGGGAAGGATTGCAGTGGATTGATGAATACTTTGGGGGACGATTGCAGTGGATTGATGAATAGTTTGGTGGAGGATTGCAATGGATTGATGAATAGTTTGGTGGAGGATTGCAGTGGATTGATGAATAGTTTGGGGGAGGATTTCAGTGGATTGATGAATAGTTTTGGGGGAGGATTGCAGTGGGTTGATGAATAGTTTGGAGGAGTATTTCAGTGGGTTGATGAATAGTTTGGGGGAGGATTGCAGTTTGTTGATGAATAGTTTGGGTGAGGATTGCAGTGGATTGATGAATAGTTTGCATGAGGATTGCAGTGGATTGATGAATAGTTTGCGGAGGATTGCAATGGATTGATGAATACTTTGGGGGAGGATTGCAATGGATTGATGAATAGTTTGCGGAGAATTGCAGAGGATTGATGAATAGTATGGGGGAGGATTGCAATGGATTGTTTAATGGTGTGCGGAGGATTGCAGTGGGTTGATGAATAGTTTGGGGGAGGATTGTAGTCGATTGATGAATAGTTTGGGGGAGGATTTCAGTGAAATGATGAATAATTTGCAGAGGATTGCAGTGGATTGATGAATAGTTTGGCAAGGATTTCTGTGTATTGATGAATAGTTTGAGGGAGGATTGCAGCGGATTGATGAATAGTTTGGGAAGGATTGCAGTGGATTGATGAATAGTTTGGGGAAGTATTGCAGTGGATTGATGAATAGTTTGGGGGAGGATTTCAGTGGATTGATGAATAGTTTGGGGGAGGATTGCAGTGGATTGATGAATTGATTGGGGGAGGATTGCAGTTAATTGAAGAACAGTTTGGGGGAGGATTGCAGTGGATTGATGAATAGTTTGGGGCAGGATTGCAGTGGATTGATGAATAGTTTGGGGGAGGATTTCTGTGGATTGATGAATAGTTTGGGGAGGATTGCAGTGGATTGATGAATAGTTTCGGGGAGGATTTCAGTCGATTGATGAATAGTTTGGGGGAGGATTGCAGTGGATTGATGAATAGTTTGTGGAGGATTACACTGGGTTGATGAATAGTTTCGGGGAGGATTTCAGTCGATTGATGAATAGTTTGGGGGAGGATTGCTGTGGATTGATGAATAGTTTGCGGAGGATTGCATTGGGTTGATGAATAGTTTGGGGGAGGATTTCCGTGGATTCATGAATAGTTTGGGGGAGGATTGCAGAGAATTGATGTATAGTTTGGGGGAGGATTTCAGTCGATTGATGAATAGTTTGCGGAGTATTGCAGTGGATTGATGAATAGTTTGGGGCAGGATTTCAGTGGATTGATGAATCGTTTTGGGGAGGATTGCAGTGTATTGATGAATAGTTTGGGTGAGGATTGCAATGGATTGATGAATAGTTTGGGGGAGGATTTCAATGGATTGATGAATAGTTTGCGGAGGATTGCATTGGGTTGTTGAATATTTTGGGGGAGGATTGCAGTGGAATCATGAATAGTTTGGGGGAGGATTGCAATGGATTGATGAATAGATTGGGGGAGCATTGCAGTCGATTAATGAATAGTTTGGGGGAGGATTGCAGTGGATTGATGAATAGTTTGGGGGAGGATTTCAGTGGATTGATGAATAGTTTGGGGGAGGATTGCAGTGAATTGATGAATAGTTTGGGGGAGGATTGCAGTGGATTGATGAATAGTTTGCGGAGGATTGCAGCAGATTGTTGAGTAGTTTGGGGGAGGATTGCAGTGGATTGATGAATAGTTTGGGAAGGATTGCAGTGGATTGATGAATACTTTGGGGGACGATTGCAGTGGATTGATGAATAGTTTGGTGGAGGATTGCAATGGATTGATGAATAGTTTGGTGGAGGATTGCAGTGGATTGATGAATTTTTTGGGGGAGGATTGCAGTGGATTGATGAATAGTTTGGGGGAGGATTTCAGTGGATTGATGAATAGTTTGGGGGAGGATTGCAGTGGGTTGATGAATAGTTTGGAGGAGTATTTCAGTGGGTTGATGAATAGTTTGGGGGAGGATTGCAGTTTGTTGATGAATAGTTTGGGTGAGGATTGCAGTGGATTGATGAATAGTTTGCATGAGGATTGCAGTGGATTGATGAATAGTTTCCGGAAGATTGCAGTAGATTGATGAATAGTTTGCGGCGGATTGCAGTGGATTGATGAATAGTTTGGCGGAGGATTGCAGTGGATTGATGAATAGTTTGGGGGAGGATTGCAGTGGATTGATGAATAGTTTGGGGAGGATTGCAGTGGATTGATGAATAGTTTGGTGGAGGATTGCAGTGGATTGATGAATAGTTTGGGGAGGATTGCAGTGGATTGATGAATAGTTTGGGGTTGGATTTCAGTGGGTTGATGAATAGTTTGAGGAGGATTGCAATGGATTGATGAATACTTTGGGGGAGGATTGCAATGGATTGATGAATAGTTTGCGGAGAATTGCAGAGGATTGATGAATAGTTTGGGGGAGGATTGCAATGGATTGTTGAATGGTGTGCGGAGGATTGCAGTGGGTTGATGAATAGTTTGGGGGAGGATTGTAGTCGATTGATGAATAGTTTGGGGGAGGATTTCAGTGAAATGATGAATAATTTGCAGAGGATTGCAGTGGATTGATGAATAGTTTGGCAAGGATTTCTGTGTATTGATGAATAGTTTGAGGGAGGATTGCAGCGGATTGATGAATAGTTTGGGAAGGATTGCAGTGGATTGATGAATAGTTTGGGGGAGGATTGCAGTGGATTGATGAATAGTTTGGGGGAGGATTTCAGTGGATTGATGAATAGTTTGGGGGAGGATTGCAGTGGATTGATGAATAGTTTGGGGGAGGATTGCAGTGGATTGATGAATAGTTTGGGGGAGGATTTCAGTGGATTGATGAATAGTTTGGGGGAGGATTGCAGTGAATTGATGAATAGTTTGGGGGAGGATGGCAGTGGATTGATGAATAGTTTGCGGAGGATTGCAGCAGATTGTTGAGTAGTTTGGGGGAGGATTGCAGTGGATTGATGAATAGTTTGGGAAGGATTGCAGTGGATTGATGAATACTTTGGGGGACGATTGCAGTGGATTGATGAATAGTTTGGTGGAGGATTGCAATGGATTGATGAATAGTTTGGTGGAGGATTGCAGTGGATTGATGAATAGTTTGGGGGAGGATTTCAGTGGATTGATGAATAGTTTTGGGGGAGGATTGCAGTGGGTTGATGAATAGTTTGGAGGAGTATTTCAGTGGGTTGATGAATAGTTTGGGGGAGGATTGCAGTTTGTTGATGAATAGTTTGGGTGAGGATTGCAGTGGATTGATGAATAGTTTGCATGAGGATTGCAGTGGATTGATGAATAGTTTGCGGAGGATTGCAATGGATTGATGAATACTTTGGGGGAGGATTGCAATGGATTGATGAATAGTTTGCGGAGAATTGCAGAGGATTGATGAATAGTATGGGGGAGGATTGCAATGGATTGTTTAATGGTGTGCGGAGGATTGCAGTGGGTTGATGAATAGTTTGGGGGAGGATTGTAGTCGATTGATGAATAGTTTGGGGGAGGATTTCAGTGAAATGATGAATAATTTGCAGAGGATTGCAGTGGATTGATGAATAGTTTGGCAAGGATTTCTGTGTATTGATGAATAGTTTGAGGGAGGATTGCAGCGGATTGATGAATAGTTTGGGAAGGATTGCAGTGGATTGATGAATAGTTTGGGGAAGTATTGCAGTGGATTGATGAATAGTTTGGGGGAGGATTTCAGTGGATTGATGAATAGTTTGGGGGAGGATTGCAGTGGATTGATGAATTGATTGGGGGAGGATTGCAGTTAATTGAAGAACAGTTTGGGGGAGGATTGCAGTGGATTGATGAATAGTTTGGGGCAGGATTGCAGTGGATTGATGAATAGTTTGGGGGAGGATTTCTGTGGATTGATGAATAGTTTGGGGAGGATTGCAGTGGATTGATGAATAGTTTCGGGGAGGATTTCAGTCGATTGATGAATAGTTTGGGGGAGGATTGCAGTGGATTGATGAATAGTTTGTGGAGGATTACACTGGGTTGATGAATAGTTTCGGGGAGGATTTCAGTCGATTGATGAATAGTTTGGGGGAGGATTGCTGTGGATTGATGAATAGTTTGCGGAGGATTGCATTGGGTTGATGAATAGTTTGGGGGAGGATTTCCGTGGATTCATGAATAGTTTGGGGGAGGATTGCAGAGAATTGATGTATAGTTTGGGGGAGGATTTCAGTCGATTGATGAATAGTTTGCGGAGTATTGCAGTGGATTGATGAATAGTTTGGGGCAGGATTTCAGTGGATTGATGAATCGTTTTGGGGAGGATTGCAGTGTATTGATGAATAGTTTGGGTGAGGATTGCAATGGATTGATGAATAGTTTGGGGGAGGATTTCAATGGATTGATGAATAGTTTGCGGAGGATTGCATTGGGTTGTTGAATATTTTGGGGGAGGATTGCAGTGGAATCATGAATAGTTTGGGGGAGGATTGCAATGGATTGATGAATAGATTGGGGGAGCATTGCAGTCGATTAATGAATAGTTTGGGGGAGGATTGCAGTGGATTGATGAATAGTTTGGGGGAGGATTTCAGTGGATTGATGAATAGTTTGGGGGAGGATTGCAGTGAATTGATGAATAGTTTGGGGGAGGATTGCAGTGGATTGATGAATAGTTTGCGGAGGATTGCAGCAGATTGTTGAGTAGTTTGGGGGAGGATTGCAGTGGATTGATGAATAGTTTGGGAAGGATTGCAGTGGATTGATGAATACTTTGGGGGACGATTGCAGTGGATTGATGAATAGTTTGGTGGAGGATTGCAATGGATTGATGAATAGTTTGGTGGAGGATTGCAGTGGATTGATGAATTTTTTGGGGGAGGATTGCAGTGGATTGATGAATAGTTTGGGGGAGGATTTCAGTGGATTGATGAATAGTTTGGGGGAGGATTGCAGTGGGTTGATGAATAGTTTGGAGGAGTATTTCAGTGGGTTGATGAATAGTTTGGGGGAGGATTGCAGTTTGTTGATGAATAGTTTGGGTGAGGATTGCAGTGGATTGATGAATAGTTTGCATGAGGATTGCAGTGGATTGATGAATAGTTTCCGGAAGATTGCAGTAGATTGATGAATAGTTTGCGGCGGATTGCAGTGGATTGATGAATAGTTTGGCGGAGGATTGCAGTGGATTGATGAATAGTTTGGGGGAGGATTGCAGTGGATTGATGAATAGTTTGGGGAGGATTGCAGTGGATTGATGAATAGTTTGGTGGAGGATTGCAGTGGATTGATGAATAGTTTGGGGAGGATTGCAGTGGATTGATGAATAGTTTGGGGTTGGATTTCAGTGGGTTGATGAATAGTTTGAGGAGGATTGCAATGGATTGATGAATACTTTGGGGGAGGATTGCAATGGATTGATGAATAGTTTGCGGAGAATTGCAGAGGATTGATGAATAGTTTGGGGGAGGATTGCAATGGATTGTTGAATGGTGTGCGGAGGATTGCAGTGGGTTGATGAATAGTTTGGGGGAGGATTGTAGTCGATTGATGAATAGTTTGGGGGAGGATTTCAGTGAAATGATGAATAATTTGCAGAGGATTGCAGTGGATTGATGAATAGTTTGGCAAGGATTTCTGTGTATTGATGAATAGTTTGAGGGAGGATTGCAGCGGATTGATGAATAGTTTGGGAAGGATTGCAGTGGATTGATGAATAGTTTGGGGGAGGATTGCAGTGGATTGATGAATAGTTTGGGGGAGGATTTCAGTGGATTGATGAATAGTTTGGGGGAGGATTGCAGTGGATTGATGAATAGTTTGGGGGAGGATTGCAGTGGATTGATGAATAGTTTGGGGGAGGATTTCAGTGGATTGATGAATAGTTTGGGGGAGGATTGCAGTGAATTGATGAATAGTTTGGGGGAGGATGGCAGTGGATTGATGAATAGTTTGCGGAGGATTGCAGCAGATTGTTGAGTAGTTTGGGGGAGGATTGCAGTGGATTGATGAATAGTTTGGGAAGGATTGCAGTGGATTGATGAATACTTTGGGGGACGATTGCAGTGGATTGATGAATAGTTTGGTGGAGGATTGCAATGGATTGATGAATAGTTTGGTGGAGGATTGCAGTGGATTGATGAATAGTTTGGGGGAGGATTTCAGTGGATTGATGAATAGTTTTGGGGGAGGATTGCAGTGGGTTGATGAATAGTTTGGAGGAGTATTTCAGTGGGTTGATGAATAGTTTGGGGGAGGATTGCAGTTTGTTGATGAATAGTTTGGGTGAGGATTGCAGTGGATTGATGAATAGTTTGCATGAGGATTGCAGTGGATTGATGAATAGTTTGCGGAGGATTGCAATGGATTGATGAATACTTTGGGGGAGGATTGCAATGGATTGATGAATAGTTTGCGGAGAATTGCAGAGGATTGATGAATAGTATGGGGGAGGATTGCAATGGATTGTTTAATGGTGTGCGGAGGATTGCAGTGGGTTGATGAATAGTTTGGGGGAGGATTGTAGTCGATTGATGAATAGTTTGGGGGAGGATTTCAGTGAAATGATGAATAATTTGCAGAGGATTGCAGTGGATTGATGAATAGTTTGGCAAGGATTTCTGTGTATTGATGAATAGTTTGAGGGAGGATTGCAGCGGATTGATGAATAGTTTGGGAAGGATTGCAGTGGATTGATGAATAGTTTGGGGAAGTATTGCAGTGGATTGATGAATAGTTTGGGGGAGGATTTCAGTGGATTGATGAATAGTTTGGGGGAGGATTGCAGTGGATTGATGAATTGATTGGGGGAGGATTGCAGTTAATTGAAGAACAGTTTGGGGGAGGATTGCAGTGGATTGATGAATAGTTTGGGGCAGGATTGCAGTGGATTGATGAATAGTTTGGGGGAGGATTTCTGTGGATTGATGAATAGTTTGGGGAGGATTGCAGTGGATTGATGAATAGTTTCGGGGAGGATTTCAGTCGATTGATGAATAGTTTGGGGGAGGATTGCAGTGGATTGATGAATAGTTTGTGGAGGATTACACTGGGTTGATGAATAGTTTCGGGGAGGATTTCAGTCGATTGATGAATAGTTTGGGGGAGGATTGCTGTGGATTGATGAATAGTTTGCGGAGGATTGCATTGGGTTGATGAATAGTTTGGGGGAGGATTTCCGTGGATTCATGAATAGTTTGGGGGAGGATTGCAGAGAATTGATGTATAGTTTGGGGGAGGATTTCAGTCGATTGATGAATAGTTTGCGGAGTATTGCAGTGGATTGATGAATAGTTTGGGGCAGGATTTCAGTGGATTGATGAATCGTTTTGGGGAGGATTGCAGTGTATTGATGAATAGTTTGGGTGAGGATTGCAATGGATTGATGAATAGTTTGGGGGAGGATTTCAATGGATTGATGAATAGTTTGCGGAGGATTGCATTGGGTTGTTGAATATTTTGGGGGAGGATTGCAGTGGAATCATGAATAGTTTGGGGGAGGATTGCAATGGATTGATGAATAGATTGGGGGAGCATTGCAGTCGATTAATGAATAGTTTGGGGGAGGATTGCAGTGGATTGATGAATAGTTTGGGGGAGGATTTCAGTGGATTGATGAATAGTTTGGGGGAGGATTGCAGTGAATTGATGAATAGTTTGGGGGAGGATTGCAGTGGATTGATGAATAGTTTGCGGAGGATTGCAGCAGATTGTTGAGTAGTTTGGGGGAGGATTGCAGTGGATTGATGAATAGTTTGGGAAGGATTGCAGTGGATTGATGAATACTTTGGGGGACGATTGCAGTGGATTGATGAATAGTTTGGTGGAGGATTGCAATGGATTGATGAATAGTTTGGTGGAGGATTGCAGTGGATTGATGAATTTTTTGGGGGAGGATTGCAGTGGATTGATGAATAGTTTGGGGGAGGATTTCAGTGGATTGATGAATAGTTTGGGGGAGGATTGCAGTGGGTTGATGAATAGTTTGGAGGAGTATTTCAGTGGGTTGATGAATAGTTTGGGGGAGGATTGCAGTTTGTTGATGAATAGTTTGGGTGAGGATTGCAGTGGATTGATGAATAGTTTGCATGAGGATTGCAGTGGATTGATGAATAGTTTCCGGAAGATTGCAGTAGATTGATGAATAGTTTGCGGCGGATTGCAGTGGATTGATGAATAGTTTGGCGGAGGATTGCAGTGGATTGATGAATAGTTTGGGGGAGGATTGCAGTGGATTGATGAATAGTTTGGGGAGGATTGCAGTGGATTGATGAATAGTTTGGTGGAGGATTGCAGTGGATTGATGAATAGTTTGGGGAGGATTGCAGTGGATTGATGAATAGTTTGGGGTTGGATTTCAGTGGGTTGATGAATAGTTTGAGGAGGATTGCAATGGATTGATGAATACTTTGGGGGAGGATTGCAATGGATTGATGAATAGTTTGCGGAGAATTGCAGAGGATTGATGAATAGTTTGGGGGAGGATTGCAATGGATTGTTGAATGGTGTGCGGAGGATTGCAGTGGGTTGATGAATAGTTTGGGGGAGGATTGTAGTCGATTGATGAATAGTTTGGGGGAGGATTTCAGTGAAATGATGAATAATTTGCAGAGGATTGCAGTGGATTGATGAATAGTTTGGCAAGGATTTCTGTGTATTGATGAATAGTTTGAGGGAGGATTGCAGCGGATTGATGAATAGTTTGGGAAGGATTGCAGTGGATTGATGAATACTTTGGGGGAGGATTGCAGTGGATTGATGAATAGTTTGGGGGAGGATTTCAGTGGATTGATGAATAGTTTGGGGGAGGATTGCAGTGGATTGATGAATAGTTTGGGGGAGGATTGCAGTGGATTGATGAATAGTTTGGGGGAGGATTTCAGTGGATTGATGAATAGTTTGGGGGAGGATTGCAGTGAATTGATGAATAGTTTGGGGGAGGATGGCAGTGGATTGATGAATAGTTTGCGGAGGATTGCAGCAGATTGTTGAGTAGTTTGGGGGAGGATTGCAGTGGATTGATGAATAGTTTGGGAAGGATTGCAGTGGATTGATGAATACTTTGGGGGACGATTGCAGTGGATTGATGAATAGTTTGGTGGAGGATTGCAATGGATTGATGAATAGTTTGGTGGAGGATTGCAGTGGATTGATGAATAGTTTGGGGAGGATTGCAGTGGATTGATGAATAGTTTGGGGGAGGATTTCAGTGGATTGATGAATAGTTTTGGGGGAGGATTGCAGTGGGTTGATGAATAGTTTGGAGGAGTATTTCAGTGGGTTGATGAATAGTTTGGGGGAGGATTGCAGTTTGTTGATGAATAGTTTGGGTGAGGATTGCAGTGGATTGATGAATAGTTTGCATGAGGATTGCAGTGGATTGATGAATAGTTTGCGGAGGATTGCAATGGATTGATGAATACTTTGGGGGAGGATTGCAATGGATTGATGAATAGTTTGCGGAGAATTGCAGAGGATTGATGAATAGTTTGGGGGAGGATTGCAATGGATTGTTGAATGGTGTGCGGAGGATTGCAGTGGGTTGATGAATAGTTTGGGGGAGGATTGTAGTCGATTGATGAATAGTTTGGGGGAGGATTTCAGTGAAATGATGAATAATTTGCAGAGGATTGCAGTGGATTGATGAATAGTTTGGCAAGGATTTCTGTGTATTGATGAATAGTTTGAGGGAGGATTGCAGCGGATTGATGAATAGTTTCGGAAGGATTGCAGTGGATTGATGAATAGTTTGGGGAAGTATTGCAGTGGATTGATGAATAGTTTGGGGGAGGATTTCAGTGGATTGATGAATAGTTTGGGGGAGGATTGCAGTGGATTGATGAATTGATTGGGGGAGGATTGCAGTTAATTGAAGAACAGTTTGGGGGAGGATTGCAGTGGATTGATGAATAGTTTGGGGCAGGATTGCAATGGATTGATGAATAGTTTGGTGAGGATTGCAGTGGATTGATGAATAGTTTGTGGAGGATTACACTGGGTTGATGAATAGTTTCGGGGAGGATTTCAGTCGATTGATGAATAGTTTGGGGGAGGATTGCAGTGGATTGATGAATAGTTTGCGGAGGATTGCATTGGGTTGATGAATAGTTTGGGGGAGGATTTCCGTGGATTCATGAATAGTTTGGGGGAGGATTGCAGAGAATTGATGTATAGTTTGGGGGAGGATTTCAGTCGATTGATGAATAGTTTGCGGAGTATTGCAGTGGATTGATGAATAGTTTGGGGCAGGATTTCAGTGGATTGATGAATAGTTTTGGGGAGGATTGCAGTGTATTGATGAATAGTTTGGGTGAGGATTGCAATGGATTGATGAATAGTTTGGGGGAGGATTTCAATGGATTGATGAATAGTTTGCGGAGGATTGCATTGGGTTGTTGAATATTTTGGGGGAGGATTGCAGTGGAATCATGAATAGTTTGGGGGAGGATTGCAATGGATTGATGAATAGATTGGGGGAGCATTGCAGTGGATTAATGAATAGTTTGGGGGAGGATTGCAGTGGATTGATGAATAGTTTGGGGGAGGATTTCAGTGGATTGATGAATAGTTTGGGGGAGGATTGCAGTGAATTGATGAATAGTTTGGGGGAGGATTGCAGTGGATTGATGAATAGTTTGCGGAGGATTGCAGCAGATTGTTGAGTAGTTTGGGGGAGGATTGCAGTGGATTGATGAATAGTTTGGGAAGGATTGCAGTGGATTGATGAATAGTTTGGGGGACGATTGCAGTGGATTGATGAATAGTTTGGTGGAGGATTGCAATGGATTGATGAATAGTTTGGTGGAGGATTGCAGTGGATTGATGAATAGTTTGGGGAGGATTGCAGTGGATTGATGAATAGTTTGGGGGAGGATTTCAGTGGATTGATGAAGAGTTTGGGGGAGGATTGCAGTGGGTTGATGAATAGTTTGGAGGAGTATTTCAGTGGGTTGATGAATAGTTTGGGGGAGGATTGCAGTTTGTTGATGAATAGTTTGGGTGAGGATTGCAGTGGATTGATGAATAGTTTGCATGAGGATTGCAGTGGATTGATGAATAGTTTCCGGAAGATTGCAGTAGATTGATGAATAGTTTGCGGCGGATTGCAGTGGATTGATGAATAGTTTGGCGGAGGATTGCAGTGGATTGATGAATAGTTTGGTGGAGGATTGCAGTGGATTGATGAATAGTTTGGGGAGGATTGCAGTGGATTGATGAATAGTTTGGGGTTGGATTTCAGTGGGTTGATGAATAGTTTGAGGAGGATTGCAATGGATTGATGAATACTTTGGGGGAGGATTGCAATGGATTGATGAATAGTTTGCGGAGAATTGCAGAGGATTGATGAATAGTATGGGGGAGGATTGCAATGGATTGTTGAATGGTGTGCGGAGGATTGCAGTGGTTTGATGAATAGTTTGGGGGAGGATTGTAGTCGATTGATGAATAGTTTGGGGGAGGATTTCAGTGAAATGATGAATAATTTGCAGAGGATTGCAGTGGATTGATGAATAGTTTGGCAAGGATTTCTGTGTATTGATGAATAGTTTGAGGGAGGATTGCAGCGGATTGATGAATAGTTTGGGAAGGATTGCAGTGGATTGATGAATAGTTTGGGGAAGTATTGCAGTGGATTGATGAATAGTTTGGGGGAGGATTTCAGTGGATTGATGAATAGTTTGGGGGAGGATTGCAGTGGATTGATGAATTGATTGGGGGAGGATTGCAGTTAATTGAAGAACAGTTTGGGGGAGGATTGCAGTGGATTGATGAATAGTTTGGGGCAGGATTGCAGTGGATTGATGAATAGTTTGGGGGAGGATTTCTGTGGATTGATGAATAGTTTGGGGAGGATTGCAGTGGATTGATGAATAGTTTCGGGGAGGATTTCAGTCGATTGATGAATAGTTTGGGGGAGGATTGCAGTGGATTGATGAATAGTTTGTGGAGGATTACACTGGGTTGATGAATAGTTTCGGGGAGGATTTCAGTCGATTGATGAATAGTTTGGGGGAGGATTGCTGTGGATTGATGAATAGTTTGCGGAGGATTGCATTGGGTTGATGAATAGTTTGGGGGAGGATTTCCGTGGATTCATGAATAGTTTGGGGGAGGATTGCAGAGAATTGATGTATAGTTTGGGGGAGGATTTCAGTCGATTGATGAATAGTTTGCGGAGTATTGCAGTGGATTGATGAATAGTTTGGGGCAGGATTTCAGTGGATTGATGAATAGTTTTGGGGAGGATTGCAGTGTATTGATGAATAGTTTGGGTGAGGATTGCAATGGATTGATGAATAGTTTGGGGGAGGATTTCAATGGATTGATGAATAGTTTGCGGAGGATTGCATTGGGTTGTTGAATATTTTGGGGGAGGATTGCAGTGGAATCATGAATAGTTTGGGGGAGGATTGCAATGGATTGATGAATAGATTGGGGGAGCATTGCAGTGGATTAATAAATAGTTTGGGGGAGGATTGCAGTGGATTGATGAATAGTTTGGGGGAGGATTGCAGTGGATTGATGAATAGTTTGGGGGAGGATTTCAGTGGATTGATGAATAGTTTGGGGGAGGATTGCAGTGGATTGATGAATAGTTTGGGGGAGGATTGCAGTGGATTGATGAATAGTTTGGGGGAGGATTTCAGTGGATTGATGAATAGTTTGGGGGAGGATTGCAGTGAATTGATGAATAGTTTGGGGGAGGATGGCAGTGGATTGATGAATAGTTTGCGGAGGATTGCAGCAGATTGTTGAGTAGTTTGGGGGAGGATTGCAGTGGATTGATGAATAGTTTGGGAAGGATTACAGTGGATTGATGAATACTTTGGGGGACGATTGCAGTGGATTGATGAATAGTTTGGTGGAGGATTGCAATGGATTGATGAATAGTTTGGTGGAGGATTGCAGTGGATTGATGAATAGTTTGGGGAGGATTGCAGTGGATTGATGAATAGTTTGGGGGAGGATTTCAGTGGATTGATGAATAGTTTTGGGGGAGGATTGCAGTGGGTTGATGAATAGTTTGGAGGAGTATTTCAGTGGGTTGATGAATAGTTTGGGGGAGGATTGCAGTTTGTTGATGAATAGTTTGGGTGAGGATTGCAGTGGATTGATGAATAGTTTGCATGAGGATTGCAGTGGATTGATGAATAGTTTGCGGAGGATTGCAATGGATTGATGAATACTTTGGGGGAGGATTGCAATGGATTGATGAATAGTTTGCGGAGAATTGCAGAGGATTGATGAATAGTTTGGGGGAGGATTGCAATGGATTGTTGAATGGTGTGCGGAGGATTGCAGTGGGTTGATGAATAGTTTGGGGGAGGATTGTAGTCGATTGATGAATAGTTTGGGGGAGGATTTCAGTGAAATGATGAATAATTTGCAGAGGATTGCAGTGGATTGATGAATAGTTTGGCAAGGATTTCTGTGTATTGATGAATAGTTTGAGGGAGGATTGCAGCGGATTGATGAATAGTTTGGGAAGGATTGCAGTGGATTGATGAATAGTTTGGGGAAGTATTGCAGTGGATTGATGAATAGTTTGGGGGAGGATTTCAGTGGATTGATGAATAGTTTGGGGGAGGATTGCAGTGGATTGATGAATTGATTGGGGGAGGATTGCAGTTAATTGAAGAACAGTTTGGGGGAGGATTGCAGTGGATTGATGAATAGTTTGGGGCAGGATTGCAATGGATTGATGAATAGTTTGGTGAGGATTGCAGTGGATTGATGAATAGTTTGTGGAGGATTACACTGGGTTGATGAATAGTTTCGGGGAGGATTTCAGTCGATTGATGAATAGTTTGGGGGAGGATTGCAGTGGATTGATGAATAGTTTGCGGAGGATTGCATTGGGTTGATGAATAGTTTGGGGGAGGATTTCCGTGGATTCATGAATAGTTTGGGGGAGGATTGCAGAGAATTGATGTATAGTTTGGGGGAGGATTTCAGTCGATTGATGAATAGTTTGCGGAGTATTGCAGTGGATTGATGAATAGTTTGGGGCAGGATTTCAGTGGATTGATGAATAGTTTTGGGGAGGATTGCAGTGTATTGATGAATAGTTTGGGTGAGGATTGCAATGGATTGATGAATAGTTTGGGGGAGGATTTCAATGGATTGATGAATAGTTTGCGGAGGATTGCATTGGGTTGTTGAATATTTTGGGGGAGGATTGCAGTGGAATCATGAATAGTTTGGGGGAGGATTGCAATGGATTGATGAATAGATTGGGGGAGCATTGCAGTGGATTAATGAATAGTTTGGGGGAGGATTGCAGTGGATTGATGAATAGTTTGGGGGAGGATTTCAGTGGATTGATGAATAGTTTGGGGGAGGATTGCAGTGAATTGATGAATAGTTTGGGGGAGGATTGCAGTGGATTGATGAATAGTTTGCGGAGGATTGCAGCAGATTGTTGAGTAGTTTGGGGGAGGATTGCAGTGGATTGATGAATAGTTTGGGAAGGATTGCAGTGGATTGATGAATAGTTTGGGGGACGATTGCAGTGGATTGATGAATAGTTTGGTGGAGGATTGCAATGGATTGATGAATAGTTTGGTGGAGGATTGCAGTGGATTGATGAATAGTTTGGGGAGGATTGCAGTGGATTGATGAATAGTTTGGGGGAGGATTTCAGTGGATTGATGAAGAGTTTGGGGGAGGATTGCAGTGGGTTGATGAATAGTTTGGAGGAGTATTTCAGTGGGTTGATGAATAGTTTGGGGGAGGATTGCAGTTTGTTGATGAATAGTTTGGGTGAGGATTGCAGTGGATTGATGAATAGTTTGCATGAGGATTGCAGTGGATTGATGAATAGTTTCCGGAAGATTGCAGTAGATTGATGAATAGTTTGCGGCGGATTGCAGTGGATTGATGAATAGTTTGGCGGAGGATTGCAGTGGATTGATGAATAGTTTGGTGGAGGATTGCAGTGGATTGATGAATAGTTTGGGGAGGATTGCAGTGGATTGATGAATAGTTTGGGGTTGGATTTCAGTGGGTTGATGAATAGTTTGAGGAGGATTGCAATGGATTGATGAATACTTTGGGGGAGGATTGCAATGGATTGATGAATAGTTTGCGGAGAATTGCAGAGGATTGATGAATAGTATGGGGGAGGATTGCAATGGATTGTTGAATGGTGTGTGGAGGATTGCAGTGGGTTGATGAATAGTTTGGGGGAGGATTGTAGTCGATTGATGAATAGTTTGGGGGAGGATTTCAGTGAAATGATGAATAATTTGCAGAGGATTGCAGTGGATTGATGAATAGTTTGGCAAGGATTTCTGTGTATTGATGAATAGTTTGAGGGAGGATTGCAGCGGATTGATGAATAGTTTGGGAAGGATTGCAGTGGATTGATGAATAGTTTGGGGAAGTATTGCAGTGGATTGATGAATAGTTTGGGGGAGGATTTCAGTGGATTGATGAATAGTTTGGGGGAGGATTGCAGTGGATTGATGAATTGATTGGGGGAGGATTGCAGTTAATTGAAGAACAGTTTGGGGGAGGATTGCAGTGGATTGATGAATAGTTTGGGGCAGGATTGCAGTGGATTGATGAATAGTTTGGGGGAGGATTTCTGTGGATTGATGAATAGTTTGGGGAGGATTGCAGTGGATTGATGAATAGTTTCGGGGAGGATTTCAGTCGATTGATGAATAGTTTGGGGGAGGATTGCAGTGGATTGATGAATAGTTTGTGGAGGATTACACTGGGTTGATGAATAGTTTCGGGGAGGATTTCAGTCGATTGATGAATAGTTTGGGGGAGGATTGCTGTGGATTGATGAATAGTTTGCGGAGGATTGCATTGGGTTGATGAATAGTTTGGGGGAGGATTTCCGTGGATTCATGAATAGTTTGGGGGAGGATTGCAGAGAATTGATGTATAGTTTGGGGGAGGATTTCAGTCGATTGATGAATAGGTTGCGGAGTATTGCAGTGGATTGATGAATAGTTTGGGGCAGGATTTCAGTGGATTGATGAATAGTTTTGGGGAGGATTGCAGTGTATTGATGAATAGTTTGGGTGAGGATTGCAATGGATTGATGAATAGTTTGGGGGAGGATTTCAATGGATTGATGAATAGTTTGCGGAGGATTGCATTGGGTTGTTGAATATTTTGGGGGAGGATTGCAGTGGAATCATGAATAGTTTGGGGGAGGATTGCAATGGATTGATGAATAGATTGGGGGAGCATTGCAGTCGATTAATGAATAGTTTGGGGGAGGATTGCAGTGGATTGATGAATAGTTTGGGGGAGGATTTCAGTGGATTGATGAATAGTTTGGGGGAGGATTGCAGTGAATTGATGAATAGTTTGGGGGAGGATTGCAGTGGATTGATGAATAGTTTGCGGAGGATTGCAGCAGATTGTTGAGTAGTTTGGGGGAGGATTGCAGTGGATTGATGAATAGTTTGGGAAGGATTGCAGTGGATTGATGAATACTTTGGGGGACGATTGCAGTGGATTGATGAATAGTTTGGTGGAGGATTGCAATGGATTGATGAATAGTTTGGTGGAGGATTGCAGTGGATTGATGAATAGTTTGGGGGAGGATTGCAGTGGATTGATGAATAGTTTGGGGGAGGATTTCAGTGGATTGATGAATAGTTTGGGGGAGGATTGCAGTGGGTTGATGAATAGTTTGGGGGAGGATTGCAGTTTGTTGATGAATAGTTTGGGTGAGGATTGCAGTGGATTGATGAATAGTTTGCATGAGGATTGCAGTGGATTGATGAATAGTTTCCGGAAGATTGCAGTAGATTGATGAATAGTTTGCGGCGGATTGCAGTGGATTGATGAATAGTTTGGCGGAGGATTGCAGTGGATTGATGAATAGTTTGGGGGAGGATTGCAGTGGATTGATGAATAGTTTGGGGAGGATTGCAGTGGATTGATGAATAGTTTGGTGGAGGATTGCAGTGGATTGATGAATAGTTTGGGGAGGATTGCAGTGGATTGATGAATAGTTTGGGGTTGGATTTCAGTGGGTTGATGAATAGTTTGAGGAGGATTGCAATGGATTGATGAATACTTTGGGGGAGGATTGCAATGGATTGATGAATAGTTTGCGGAGAATTGCAGAGGATTGATGAATAGTTTGGGGGAGGATTGCAATGGATTGTTGAATGGTGTGCGGAGGATTGCAGTGGGTTGATGAATAGTTTGGGGGAGGATTGTAGTCGATTGATGAATAGTTTGGGGGAGGATTTCAGTGAAATGATGAATAATTTGCAGAGGATTGCAGTGGATTGATGAATAGTTTGGCAAGGATTTCTGTGTATTGATGAATAGTTTGAGGGAGGATTGCAGCGGATTGATGAATAGTTTGGGAAGGATTGCAGTGGATTGATGAATAGTTTGGGGGAGGATTGCAGTGGATTGATGAATAGTTTGGGGGAGGATTTCAGTGGATTGATGAATAGTTTGGGGGAGGATTGCAGTGGATTGATGAATAGTTTGGGGGAGGATTGCAGTGGATTGATGAATAGTTTGGGGGAGGATTTCAGTGGATTGATGAATAGTTTGGGGGAGGATTGCAGTGAATTGATGAATAGTTTGGGGGAGGATGGCAGTGGATTGATGAATAGTTTGCGGAGGATTGCAGCAGATTGTTGAGTAGTTTGGGGGAGGATTGCAGTGGATTGATGAATAGTTTGGGAAGGATTGCAGTGGATTGATGAATACTTTGGGGGACGATTGCAGTGGATTGATGAATAGTTTGGTGGAGGATTGCAATGGATTGATGAATAGTTTGGTGGAGGATTGCAGTGGATTGATGAATAGTTTGGGGGAGGATTTCAGTGGATTGATGAATAGTTTTGGGGGAGGATTGCAGTGGGTTGATGAATAGTTTGGAGGAGTATTTCAGTGGGTTGATGAATAGTTTGGGGGAGGATTGCAGTTTGTTGATGAATAGTTTGGGTGAGGATTGCAGTGGATTGATGAATAGTTTGCATGAGGATTGCAGTGGATTGATGAATAGTTTGCGGAGGATTGCAATGGATTGATGAATACTTTGGGGGAGGATTGCAATGGATTGATGAATAGTTTGCGGAGAATTGCAGAGGATTGATGAATAGTATGGGGGAGGATTGCAATGGATTGTTTAATGGTGTGCGGAGGATTGCAGTGGGTTGATGAATAGTTTGGGGGAGGATTGTAGTCGATTGATGAATAGTTTGGGGGAGGATTTCAGTGAAATGATGAATAATTTGCAGAGGATTGCAGTGGATTGATGAATAGTTTGGCAAGGATTTCTGTGTATTGATGAATAGTTTGAGGGAGGATTGCAGCGGATTGATGAATAGTTTGGGAAGGATTGCAGTGGATTGATGAATAGTTTGGGGAAGTATTGCAGTGGATTGATGAATAGTTTGGGGGAGGATTTCAGTGGATTGATGAATAGTTTGGGGGAGGATTGCAGTGGATTGATGAATTGATTGGGGGAGGATTGCAGTTAATTGAAGAACAGTTTGGGGGAGGATTGCAGTGGATTGATGAATAGTTTGGGGCAGGATTGCAGTGGATTGATGAATAGTTTGGGGGAGGATTTCTGTGGATTGATGAATAGTTTGGGGAGGATTGCAGTGGATTGATGAATAGTTTCGGGGAGGATTTCAGTCGATTGATGAATAGTTTGGGGGAGGATTGCAGTGGATTGATGAATAGTTTGTGGAGGATTACACTGGGTTGATGAATAGTTTCGGGGAGGATTTCAGTCGATTGATGAATAGTTTGGGGGAGGTTTGCTGTGGATTGATGAATAGTTTGCGGAGGATTGCATTGGGTTGATGAATAGTTTGGGGGAGGATTTCCGTGGATTCATGAATAGTTTGGGGGAGGATTGCAGAGAATTGATGTATAGTTTGGGGGAGGATTTCAGTCGATTGATGAATAGTTTGCGGAGTATTGCAGTGGATTGATGAATAGTTTGGGGCAGGATTTCAGTGGATTGATGAATAGTTTTGGGGAGGATTGCAGTGTATTGATGAATAGTTTGGGTGAGGATTGCAATGGATTGATGAATACTTTGGGGGAGGATTTCAATGGATTGATGAATAGTTTGCGGAGGATTGCATTGGGTTGTTGAATATTTTGGGGGAGGATTGCAGTGGAATCATGAATAGTTTGGGGGAGGATTGCAATGGATTGATGAATAGATTGGGGGAGCATTGCAGTCGATTAATGAATAGTTTGGGGGAGGATTGCAGTGGATTGATGAATAGTTTGGGGGAGGATTTCAGTGGATTGATGAATAGTTTGGGGGAGGATTGCAGTGAATTGATGAATAGTTTGGGGGAGGATTGCAGTGGATTGATGAATAGTTTGCGGAGGATTGCAGCAGATTGTTGAGTAGTTTGGGGGAGGATTGCAGTGGATTGATGAATAGTTTGGGAAGGATTGCAGTGGATTGATGAATAGTTTGGGGGACGATTGCAGTGGATTGATGAATAGTTTGGTGGAGGATTGCAATGGATTGATGAATAGTTTGGTGGAGGATTGCAGTGGATTGATGAATAGTTTGGGGAGGATTGCAGTGGATTGATGAATAGTTTGGGGGAGGATTTCAGTGGATTGATGAAGAGTTTGGGGGAGGATTGCAGTGGGTTGATGAATAGTTTGGAGGAGTATTTCAGTGGGTTGATGAATAGTTTGGGGGAGGATTGCAGTTTGTTGATGAATAGTTTGGGTGAGGATTGCAGTGGATTGATGAATAGTTTGCATGAGGATTGCAGTGGATTGATGAATAGTTTCCGGAAGATTGCAGTAGATTGATGAATAGTTTGCGGCGGATTGCAGTGGATTGATGAATAGTTTGGCGGAGGATTGCAGTGGATTGATGAATAGTTTGGTGGAGGATTGCAGTGGATTGATGAATAGTTTGGGGAGGATTGCAGTGGATTGATGAATAGTTTGGGGTTGGATTTCAGTGGGTTGATGAATAGTTTGAGGAGGATTGCAATGGATTGATGAATACTTTGGGGGAGGATTGCAATGGATTGATGAATAGTTTGCGGAGAATTGCAGAGGATTGATGAATAGTATGGGGGAGGATTGCAATGGATTGTTGAATGGTGTGCGGAGGATTGCAGTGGGTTGATGAATAGTTTGGGGGAGGATTGTAGTCGATTGATGAATAGTTTGGGGGAGGATTTCAGTGAAATGATGAATAATTTGCAGAGGATTGCAGTGGATTGATGAACAGTTTGGCAAGGATTTCTGTGTATTGATGAATAGTTTGAGGGAGGATTGCAGCGGATTGATGAATAGTTTGGGAAGGATTGCAGTGGATTGATGAATAGTTTGGGGAAGTATTGCAGTGGATTGATGAATAGTTTGGGGGAGGATTTCAGTGGATTGATGAATAGTTTGGGGGAGGATTGCAGTGGATTGATGAATTGATTGGGGGAGGATTGCAGTTAATTGAAGAACAGTTTGGGGGAGGATTGCAGTGGATTGATGAATAGTTTGGGGCAGGATTGCAGTGGATTGATGAATAGTTTGGGGGAGGATTTCTGTGGATTGATGAATAGTTTGGGGAGGATTGCAGTGGATTGATGAATAGTTTCGGGGAGGATTTCAGTCGATTGATGAATAGTTTGGGGGAGGATTGCAGTGGATTGATGAATAGTTTGTGGAGGATTACACTGGGTTGATGAATAGTTTCGGGGAGGATTTCAGTCGATTGATGAATAGTTTGGGGGAGGATTGCTGTGGATTGATGAATAGTTTGCGGAGGATTGCCTTGGGTTGATGAATAGTTTGGGGGAGGATTTCCGTGGATTCATGAATAGTTTGGGGGAGGATTGCAGAGAATTGATGTATAGTTTGGGGGAGGATTTCAGTCGATTGATGAATAGTTTGCGGAGTATTGCAGTGGATTGATGAATAGTTTGGGGCAGGATTTCAGTGGATTGATGAATAGTTTTGGGGAGGATTGCAGTGTATTGATGAACAGTTTGGGTGAGGATTGCAATGGATTGATGAATAGTTTGGGGGAGGATTTCAATGGATTGATGAATAGTTTGCAGAGGATTGCATTGGGTTGTTGAATATTTTGGGGGAGGATTGCAGTGGAATCATGAATAGTTTGGGGGAGGATTGCAATGGATTGATGAATAGATTGGGGGAGCATTGCAGTCGATTAATGAATAGTTTGGGGGAGGATTGCAGTGGATTGATGAATAGTTTGGGGGAGGATTTCAGTGGATTGATGAATAGTTTGGGGGAGGATTGCAGTGAATTGATGAATAGTTTGGGGGAGGATTGCAGTGGATTGATGAATAGTTTGCGGAGGATTGCAGCAGATTGTTGAGTAGTTTGGGGGAGGATTGCAGTGGATTGATGAATAGTTTGGGAAGGATTGCAGTGGATTGATGAATACTTTGGGGGACGATTGCAGTGGATTGATGAATAGTTTGGTGGAGGATTGCAATGGATTGATGAATAGTTTGGTGGAGGATTGCAGTGGATTGATGAATAGTTTGGGGGAGGATTGCAGTGGATTGATGAATAGTTTGGGGGAGGATTTCAGTGGATTGATGAATAGTTTGGGGGAGGATTGCAGTGGGTTGATGAATAGTTTGGAGGAGTATTTCAGTGGGTTGATGAATAGTTTGGGGGAGGATTGCAGTTTGTTGATGAATAGTTTGGGTGAGGATTGCAGTGGATTGATGAATAGTTTGCATGAGGATTGCAGTGGATTGATGAATAGTTTCCGGAAGATTGCAGTAGATTGATGAATAGTTTGCGGCGGATTGCAGTGGATTGATGAATAGTTTGGCGGAGGATTGCAGTGGATTGATGAATAGTTTGGGGGAGGATTGCAGTGGATTGATGAATAGTTTGGGGAGGATTGCAGTGGATTGATGAATAGTTTGGTGGAGGATTGCAGTGGATTGATGAATAGTTTGGGGAGGATTGCAGTGGATTGATGAATAGTTTGGGGTTGGATTTCAGTGGGTTGATGAATAGTTTGAGGAGGATTGCAATGGATTGATGAATACTTTGGGGGAGGATTGCAATGGATTGATGAATAGTTTGCGGAGAATTGCAGAGGATTGATGAATAGTTTGGGGGAGGATTGCAATGGATTGTTGAATGGTGTGCGGAGGATTGCAGTGGGTTGATGAATAGTTTGGGGGAGGATTGTAGTCGATTGATGAATAGTTTGGGGGAGGATTTCAGTGAAATGATGAATAATTTGCAGAGGATTGCAGTGGATTGATGAATAGTTTGGCAAGGATTTCTGTGTATTGATGAATAGTTTGAGGGAGGATTGCAGCGGATTGATGAATAGTTTGGGAAGGATTGCAGTGGATTGATGAATAGTTTGGGGAAGTATTGCAGTGGATTGATGAATAGTTTGGGGGAGGATTTCAGTGGATTGATGAATAGTTTGGGGGAGGATTGCAGTGGATTGATGAATTGATTGGGGGAGGATTGCAGTTAATTGAAGAACAGTTTGGGGGAGGATTGCAGTGGATTGATGAATAGTTTGGGTGAGGATTGCAATGGATTGATGAATAGTTTGGTGAGGATTGCAGTGGATTGATGAATAGTTTGTGGAGGATTACACTGGGTTGATGAATAGTTTCGGGGAGGATTTCAGTCGATTGATGAATAGTTTGGGGGAGGATTGCAGTGGATTGATGAATAGTTTGCGGAGGATTGCATTGGGTTGATGAATAGTTTGGGGGAGGATTTCCGTGGATTCATGAATAGTTTGGGGGAGGATTGCAGAGAATTGATGTATAGTTTGGGGGAGGATTTCAGTCGATTGATGAATAGTTTGCGGAGTATTGCAGTGGATTGATGAATAGTTTGGGGCAGGATTTCAGTGGATTGATGAATAGTTTTGGGGAGGATTGCAGTGTATTGATGAATAGTTTGGGTGAGGATTGCAATGGATTGATGAATAGTTTGGGGGAGGATTTCAATGGATTGATGAATAGTTTGCGGAGGATTGCATTGGGTTGTTGAATATTTTGGGGGAGGATTGCAGTGGAATCATGAATAGTTTGGGGGAGGATTGCAATGGATTGATGAATAGATTGGGGGAGCATTGCAGTGGATTAATGAATAGTTTGGGGGAGGATTGCAGTGGATTGATGAATAGTTTGGGGGAGGATTTCAGTGGATTGATGAATAGTTTGGGGGAGGATTGCAGTGAATTGATGAATAGTTTGGGGGAGGATTGCAGTGGATTGATGAATAGTTTGCGGAGGATTGCAGCAGATTGTTGAATAGTTTGGGGGAGGATTGCAGTGGATTGATGAATAGTTTGGGAAGGATTGCAGTGGATTGATGAATAGTTTGGGGGACGATTGCAGTGGATTGATGAATAGTTTGGTGGAGGATTGCAATGGATTGATGAATAGTTTGGTGGAGGATTGCAGTGGATTGATGAATAGTTTGGGGAGGATTGCAGTGGATTGATGAATAGTTTGGGGGAGGATTTCAGTGGATTGATGAAGAGTTTGGGGGAGGATTGCAGTGGGTTGATGAATAGTTTGGAGGAGTATTTCAGTGGGTTGATGAATAGTTTGGGGGAGGATTGCAGTTTGTTGATGAATAGTTTGGGTGAGGATTGCAGTGGATTGATGAATAGTTTGCATGAGGATTGCAGTGGATTGATGAATAGTTTCCGGAAGATTGCAGTAGATTGATGAATAGTTTGCGGCGGATTGCAGTGGATTGATGAATAGTTTGGCGGAGGATTGCAGTGGATTGATGAATAGTTTGGTGGAGGATTGCAGTGGATTGATGAATAGTTTGGGGAGGATTGCAGTGGATTGATGAATAGTTTGGGGTTGGATTTCAGTGGGTTGATGAATAGTTTGAGGAGGATTGCAATGGATTGATGAATACTTTGGGGGAGGATTGCAATGGATTGATGAATAGTTTGCGGAGAATTGCAGAGGATTGATGAATAGTATGGGGGAGGATTGCAATGGATTGTTGAATGGTGTGCGGAGGATTGCAGTGGGTTGATGAATAGTTTGGGGGAGGATTGTAGTCGATTGATGAATAGTTTGGGGGAGGATTTCAGTGAAATGATGAATAATTTGCAGAGGATTGCAGTGGATTGATGAATAGTTTGGCAAGGATTTCTGTGTATTGATGAATAGTTTGAGGGAGGATTGCAGCGGATTGATGAATAGTTTGGGAAGGATTGCAGTGGATTGATGAATAGTTTGGGGAAGTATTGCAGTGGATTGATGAATAGTTTGGGGGAGGATTTCAGTGGATTGATGAATAGTTTGGGGGAGGATTGCAGTGGATTGATGAATTGATTGGGGGAGGATTGCAGTTAATTGAAGAACAGTTTGGGGGAGGATTGCAGTGGATTGATGAATAGTTTGGGGCAGGATTGCAGTGGATTGATGAATAGTTTGGGGGAGGATTTCTGTGGATTGATGAATAGTTTGGGGAGGATTGCAGTGGATTGATGAATAGTTTCGGGGAGGATTTCAGTCGATTGATGAATAGTTTGGGGGAGGATTGCAGTGGATTGATGAATAGATTGTGGAGGATTACACTGGGTTGATGAATAGTTTCGGGGAGGATTTCAGTCGATTGATGAATAGTTTGGGGGAGGATTGCTGTGGATTGATGAATAGTTTGCGGAGGATTGCATTGGGTTGATGAATAGTTTGGGGGAGGATTTCCGTGGATTCATGAATAGTTTGGGGGAGGATTGCAGAGAATTGATGTATAGTTTGGGGGAGGATTTCAGTCGATTGATGAATAGTTTGCGGAGTATTGCAGTGGATTGATGAATAGTTTGGGGCAGGATTTCAGTGGATTGATGAATAGTTTTGGGGAGGATTGCAGTGTATTGATGAACAGTTTGGGTGAGGATTGCAATGGATTGATGAATAGTTTGGGGGAGGATTTCAATGGATTGATGAATAGTTTGCGGAGGATTGCATTGGGTTGTTGAATATTTTGGGGGAGGATTGCAGTGGAATCATGAATAGTTTGGGGGAGGATTGCAATGGATTGATGAATAGATTGGGGGAGCATTGCAGTCGATTAATGAATAGTTTGGGGGAGGATTGCAGTGGATTGATGAATAGTTTGGGGGAGGATTTCAGTGGATTGATGAATAGTTTGGGGGAGGATTGCAGTGAATTGATGAATAGTTTGGGGGAGGATTGCAGTGGATTGATGAATAGTTTGCGGAGGATTGCAGCAGATTGTTGAGTAGTTTGGGGGAGGATTGCAGTGGATTGATGAATAGTTTGGGAAGGATTGCAGTGGATTGATGAATACTTTGGGGGACGATTGCAGTGGATTGATGAATAGTTTGGTGGAGGATTGCAATGGATTGATGAATAGTTTGGTGGAGGATTGCAGTGGATTGATGAATAGTTTGGGGGAGGATTGCAGTGGATTGATGAATAGTTTGGGGGAGGATTTCAGTGGATTGATGAATAGTTTGGGGGAGGATTGCAGTGGGTTGATGAATAGTTTGGAGGAGTATTTCAGTGGGTTGATGAATAGTTTGGGGGAGGATTGCAGTTTGTTGATGAATAGTTTGGGTGAGGATTGCAGTGGATTGATGAATAGTTTGCATGAGGATTGCAGTGGATTGATGAATAGTTTCCGGAAGATTGCAGTAGATTGATGAATAGTTTGCGGCGGATTGCAGTGGATTGATGAATAGTTTGGCGGAGGATTGCAGTGGATTGATGAATAGTTTGGGGGAGGATTGCAGTGGATTGATGAATAGTTTGGGGAGGATTGCAGTGGATTGATGAATAGTTTGGTGGAGGATTGCAGTGGATTGATGAATAGTTTGGGGAGGATTGCAGTGGATTGATGAATAGTTTGGGGTTGGATTTCAGTGGGTTGATGAATAGTTTGAGGAGGATTGCAATGGATTGATGAATACTTTGGGGGAGGATTGCAATGGATTGATGAATAGTTTGCGGAGAATTGCAGAGGATTGATGAATAGTTTGGGGGAGGATTGCAATGGATTGTTGAATGGTGTGCGGAGGATTGCAGTGGGTTGATGAATAGTTTGGGGGAGGATTGTAGTCGATTGATGGATAGTTTGGGGGAGGATTTCAGTGAAATGATGAATAATTTGCAGAGGATTGCAGTGGATTGATGAATAGTTTGGCAAGGATTTCTGTGTATTGATGAATAGTTTGAGGGAGGATTGCAGCGGATTGATGAATAGTTTGGGAAGGATTGCAGTGGATTGATGAAGAGTTTGGGGAAGTATTGCAGTGGATTGATGAATAGTTTGGGGGAGGATTTCAGTGGATTGATGAATAGTTTGGGGGAGGATTGCAGTGGATTGATGAATTGATTGGGGGAGGATTGCAGTTAATTGAAGAACAGTTTGGGGGAGGATTGCAGTGGATTGATGAATAGTTTGGGGCAGGATTGCAATGGATTGATGAATAGTTTGGTGAGGATTGCAGTGGATTGATGAATAATTTGTGGAGGATTACACTGGGTTGATGAATAGTTTTGGGGAGGATTTCAGTCGATTGATGAATAGTTTGGGGGAGGATTGCAGTGGATTGATGAATAGTTTGCGGAGGATTGCATTGGGTTGATGAATAGTTTGGGGGAGGATTTCCGTGGATTCATGAATAGTTTGGGGGAGGATTGCAGAGAATTGATGTATAGTTTGGGGGAGGATTTCAGTCGATTGATGAATAGTTTGCGGAGTATTGCAGTGGATTGATGAATAGTTTGGGGCAGGATTTCAGTGGATTGATGAATCGTTTTGGGGAGGATTGCAGTGTATTGATGAATAGTTTGGGTGAGGATTGCAATGGATTGATGAATAGTTTGGGGGAGGATTTCAATGGATTGATGAATAGTTTGCGGAGGATTGCATTGGGTTGTTGAATATTTTGGGGGAGGATTGCAGTGGAATCATGAATAGTTTGGGGGAGGATTGCAATGGATTGATGAATAGATTGGGGGAGCATTGCAGTGGATTAATGAATAGTTTGGGGGAGGATTGCAGTGGATTGATGAATAGTTTGGGGGAGGATTTCAGTGGATTGATGAATAGTTTGGGGGAGGATTGCAGTGAATTGATGAATAGTTTGGGGGAGGATTGCAGTGGATTGATGAATAGTTTGCGGAGGATTGCAGCAGATTGTTGAGTAGTTTGGGGGAGGATTGCAGTGGATTGATGAATAGTTTGGGAAGGATTGCAGTGGATTGATGAATAGTTTGGGGGACGATTGCAGTGGATTGATGAATAGTTTGGTGGAGGATTGCAATGGATTGATGAATAGTTTGGTGGAGGATTGCAGTGGATTGATGAATAGTTTGGGGAGGATTGCAGTGGATTGATGAATAGTTTGGGGGAGGATTTCAGTGGATTGATGAAGAGTTTGGGGGAGGATTGCAGTGGGTTGATGAATAGTTTGGAGGAGTATTTCAGTGGGTTGATGAATAGTTTGGGGGAGGATTGCAGTTTGTTGATGAATAGTTTGGGTGAGGATTGCAGTGGATTGATGAATAGTTTGCATGAGGATTGCAGTGGATTGATGAATAGTTTCCGGAAGATTGCAGTAGATTGATGAATAGTTTGCGGCGGATTGCAGTGGATTGATGAATAGTTTGGCGGAGGATTGCAAGTGGATTGATGAATAGTTTGGTGGAGGATTGCAGTGGATTGATGAATAGTTTGGGGAGGATTGCAGTGGATTGATGAATAGTTTGGGGTTGGATTTCAGTGGGTTGATGAATAGTTTGAGGAGGATTGCAATGGATTGATGAATACTTTGGGGGAGGATTGCACTGGATTGATGAATAGTTTGCGGAGAATTGCAGAGGATTGATGAATAGTATGGGGGAGGATTGCAATGGATTGTTGAATGGTGTGCGGAGGATTGCAGTGGGTTGATGAATAGTTTGGGGGAGGATTGTAGTCGATTGATGAATAGTTTGGGGGAGGATTTCAGTGAAATGATGAATAATTTGCAGAGGATTGCAGTGGATTGATGAATACTTTGGCAAGGATTTCTGTGTATTGATGAATAGTTTGAGGGAGGATTGCAGCGGATTGATGAATAGTTTGGGAAGGATTGCAGTGGATTGATGAATAGTTTGGGGAAGTATTGCAGTGGATTGATGAATAGTTTGGGGGAGGATTTCAGTGGATTGATGAATAGTTTGGGGGAGGATTGCAGTGGATTGATGAATTGATTGGGGGAGGATTGCAGTTAATTGAAGAACAGTTTGGGGGAGGATTGCAGTGGATTGATGAATAGTTTGGGGCAGGATTGCAGTGGATTGATGAATAGTTTGGGGGAGGATTTCTGTGGATTGATGAATAGTTTGGGGAGGATTGCAGTGGATTGATGAATAGTTTTGGGGAGGATTTCAGTCGATTGATGAATAGTTTGGGGGAGGATTGCTGTGGATTGATGAATAGTTTGCGGAGGATTGCATTGGGTTGATGAATAGTTTGGGGGACGATTTCCGTGGATTCATGAATAGTTTGGGGGAGGATTGCAGAGAATTGATGTATAGTTTGGGGGAGGATTTCAGTCGATTGATGAATAGTTTGCGGAGTATTGCAGTGGATTGATGAATAGTTTGGGGCAGGATTTCAGTGGATTGATG
>JANJGN010004574.1:0-31995 GCA_026770705.1 Isurus oxyrinchus | reverse complement strand
AGACAGAGAGAGACAGAGAGAGAGAGAGAGAGAGAGAGACAGAGAGAGCGAGAGGCAGAGAGAGCGAGAGACCGAGAGAGCGAGGGACAGAGAGAGTGAGAGATAGAGACCGCGAGAGACAGAGAGAGAGAGGTAGAGAGAGCGAGAGACAGAAAGAGAGAGACATAGAGAGCGAGAGACAGAGAGAGCGAGAGACAGAGAGAGCGAGAGACAGAGAGAGAGAGAGACTGAGAGAACGAGAGACAGAGAGAGCGAGGGACAGAGAGAACGAAAGACAGAGAGAGTGAGAGGCAGAGAGAACGAGAGACAGAGAGAGCGAGGGACATAGAGAGCGAGAGGCAGAGAGAGAGACAGAGAGAGAGCGAGAGGCAGACAGAGGGAGAGACAGAGAGAGAGCGAGAGACAGACAGAGAGAGAGACAGAGAGAGCGACAGAGAGAGAGCGAGAGGCAGAGAGAGAGACAGAGAGAGAGCGAGAGGCAGACAGAGAGAGAGACAGAGACAGAGAGAGACAGAGAGAGAGAGAGAGAGAGAGACAGAGAGAGAGAGACAGAGAGAGAGACAGAGAGAGACAGAGAGAGAGAGAGACAGAGAGAGTGAGAGACAGAGAGAGAGAGAGCCAGAGAGAGTGAGAGGCAGACAGAGAGAGAGAGACAGAGAGAGAGACAGAGACAGAGAGAGCGAGGGACAGAGAGACAGACAGAGAGAGAGACAGAGAGAGAGCGAGAGACAGACAGAGATAGAGACAGAGAGAGAGCGAGAGACAGACAGAGAGAGAGACAGAGAGAGAGCGAGAGACAGACAGAGAGAGAGACAGAGAGAGAGCGAGAGGCAGAGAGAGAGACAGAGAGAGAGCGAGAGGCAGACAGAGAGAGATCGAGAGACAGACAGAGAGAGAGACAGAGAGAGAGCGAGAGGCAGAGAGAGAGACAGAGAGAGAGCGAGAGGCAGACAGAGAGAGAGACAGAGAGAGAGCGAGAGACAGACAGAGAGAGAGACAGAGAGAGCGACAGAGAGAGAGCGAGAGGCAGAGAGAGAGACAGAGAGAGAGAGAGACAGACAGAGAGACAGAGAGACAGAGAGAGACAGAGAGAGAGAGAGACAGAGAGAGACAGAGAGAGTGAGAGACAGAGAGAGAGAGAGAGCCAGAGAGAGCGAGAGGCAGACAGAGAGAGAGAGACAGAGAGAGAGACAGAGAGAGACAGAGAGAGAGAGAGACAGAGAGAGCGAGGGACAGAGAGAGAGACAGAGAGAGCGACAGAGAGAGAGCGAGAGGCAGAGAGAGAGACAGAGAGAGAGCGAGAGGCAGAGAGAGCGAGAGAGAGAGAGAGAGCGACAGGCAGACAGAGAGAGACAGAGAGAGAGCGAGGGACAGAGAGAGAGACAGAGAGAGAGACAGAGACAGACAGAGAGAGAGACAGAGAGAGAGACAGAGACAGACAGAGAGAGAGCGAGAGACAGACAGAGATAGAGACAGAGAGCGAGAGACAGACAGAGAGACAGAGAGAGAGCGAGAGACAGACAGAGAGAGAGACAGAAAGAGCGACAGAGAGAGAGCGAGAGGCAGAGAGAGAGACAGAGAGAGAGCGAGAGGCAGACAGAGAGAGACAAAGAGAGAGCAAGAGACTGACAGAGAGAGAGACAGAGACAGAGAGAGAGACAGAGAGAGAGAGAGACAGAGAGAGTGAGAGACAGAGAGAGCGAGAGACAGAGAGAGTGAGAGACAGAGAGAGCGAGAGACAGAGAGAGAGAGAGACAGAGCGAGAGACAGAGAGACAGAGAGAGCGAGAGACAGAGAGAGCGAGAGACAGAGAGAGAGAGACAGAGAGAGAGAGAGACAGAGAGAGAGAGAGACAGAGAGAGCAAGAGATAGAGAGAGCGAGAGACAGAGAGAGTGAGAGACAGAGAGAGAGTGAGGCAGAGAGAGAGAGAGGCAGAGAGAGCGAGAGACAGAGAGAGAGAGGGACTGAGAGAGCGAGAAACAGAGAGAGAGAGAGGCAGAGACAGCGAGAGGCAGAGAGAGAGAGGGACAGAGAGAGAGAGAAACAGAGATAGCAAGAGACAGAGAGACAGGTGGAGAGAGAGAGTGCGAGTGTCAGAGAGAGCAAGAGGCACAGAGAGAGAGAGAGAGATCGAGGGGCAGAGAAAGCGAGAGGCAGACAGAGAGAGAGACAGAGAGAGAGACAGAGAGAGAGCGAGAGGCAGACAGAGAGAGAGACAGAGAGAGAGGCAGAGAGAGAGAGAGGCGGAGAGAGAGAGACAGAGAGAGAGACAGAGAGAGCGACAGACAGAGAGAGCGACAGACAGAGAGAGTGAGGGGCAGAGTGAGAGAGAGAGAGAGCGAGAGGCAGACAGAGAGAGAGACAGAGAGAGCGAGAGGCAGACAGAGAGAGAGACAGAGAGAGAGCGAGGGCAAAGAGAGCGAGAGACAAAGAGAGCAAGAGAGAGAGCGAGAGAGAGAGAGCGACAGGCAGACAGAGAGAGAGACAGAGAGAGCGAGGGGCAGAGAAATAATGCGATAGAAAGAGAGGGAGGGAGAGACAGAGTTAGAGAGAGTGCTGGCCCTCCGACAGTGCGGCTCTCCCTCAGCACTGACCCTCCGACAGTGCGGCTCTCCCTCAGTACTGGCCCTCCCACAGTGCGGCTCTCCTTCAGCACTGACCCTCCCACAGTGCGGCACTCCCTCAGCACTGACCCTCCCACAGTGCGGCGCTCCCTCAGTATTGACTCTCCGACAGTGCGGCTCTCCCTCAGCACTGATCCTCCCACAGTGCGGTGCTCCCTCAGCACTGACCCTCCCACAGTGCGGCACTCCCTCAGCACTGACCCTCCGACAGTGCGGCGCTCCCTCAGCACTGACCCTCCGACAGTGCGGCTCTCCCTCAGCACTGACCCTCCCACAGTGCGGCTCTCCCTCAGCACTGACCCTCCCACAGTGCGGCGCTCCCTCAGCACTGACCCTCCGACAGTGCGGCTCTGCCTCAGCACTGACCCTCCGACAGTGCGGCACTCCTTCAGCAATGACCCTCCGACAGTGCGGCACACCTTCAGCACTGATCCTCCGACAGTGCGGCACTCCTTCAGCACTGACCCTCCGACAGTGCGGCTCTCCCTCAGCACTGACCCTCCCACAGTGCGGCTCTCCCTTAGCACTGACCCTTCCACAGTGCGGCTCTCCCTCAGCACTGGCCCTGCCACAGTGCGGCGCTCCCTCAGCACTGACCATCCACAGTGCGGTTCTCCCTCAGCACTGACCCTCCGACAGTGCGGCTCTCCCTCAGCACCGACCCTCCGACCGTGCGGCGCTCCCTCAGCACAGATCCTCCGACAGTCCGGCTCTCCCTCAGCACTGACCCTCGCACAGTGCGGCGCTCCCTCAGCACTGACCCTCCGACAGTGCAGCGCTCCCTCAGCACTGACCCTCCGACAGTGCGGCACTCCCTCAGCACTGACCCTCCCACAGTGCGGCTCCCCCTCAGCACTGACCCTCCCACACTGTGGCTCTCCCTCAGCACTGACCCTCCCACAGTGCGGCGCTCCCTCAGCACTGACACTCCGACAGTGCGGCTCTCCCTCAGTACTGACCCTCCAACAATGCGGCACTCCCTCAGCACTGACCCTCCGACAGTGCGGCTCACCCTCAGCACTGACCCTCCGACAGTGCGGCTCTCCCTCAGCACTGACCCTCCGACAATGCGGCTCTCCCTCAGTACTGACCCTCCGACAGTGCGGCTCTCCCTCAGCACTGACATTCCAACAGTGCGGCTCTCCCTCAGCACTGACCCTCCGACAGTGCGGCTCTCCCTCAGCACTGACCCTCCGACAGTGCGGCTCTCCCTCAGTACTGACCCTCCCACAGTGCGGCTCTCCCTCAGCACTGACCCTCCGACAGTGCGGCTCTCACTCTGCCCTACCCCAGCAACCCCATATTATCGAATGTGCCAGACTGCCTCTGCCTACCTTCAGTCCAACAGGTTCTGGTTCTCTTGGTGTAATTTCGGACATTGCCCTATCTTTCCTCTGAGTGGGTTGCTTACCCCTGTAGTCAGGTAGAGAGAGAACGTTATTGAGGATGCTCGATTGGCCAAGAGTTCAGCCCCCCTCTTGAGTGTGCGCAGAGAAACAGCCTCAGGTTAGGCCCACTGTGGCCTCTCTGGCGATAGCAGTCATGGGTCTTCATCAGTGGAAGAGGGTAACCACCAAATGCACAGCAAGATCCCACCAGTCAGTGTGACGCTAAAGCAGGTGGGTTTATTTTCTGCTCGTGATTAAGTTCCTCTTCAGGACTCGTTGGCCAGGCCCAGCATTTATTTCCCGTCCCTAATTGCCTCTCGAGAAGGTGCTGGGGGAGACGCTGCAGTCTCTGTGGGGTAGGTACTCCCACGGCGCTGTTAGGGAGGGAGTTCCAGGATTTTGTCCCGTGTGGTGTAGGTACACCCACGGTGCTGTTAGGGAGGGAGTTCCAGGATCTTGTCCCGTGAGGTGTAGGTACACCCACGGCGCTGTTAGGGAGGGAGTTCCAGGATTTTGTCCCGTGTGGTGTAGGTACACCCACATCGCTGTTAGGGAGGGAGTTCCAGGATTTTGTCCGTGTGGTGTAGGTACACCCACGGCGCTGTTAGGGAGGGAGTTCCAGCATTTTGTCCAAGTGGTGTAGGTACACCCACGGCGCTGTTAGGGAGGGAGTTCCAGGATTTTGTCCGTGTGGTGTAGGTACACCCACGGCTCTGTTAGGGAGCGAGTTCCAGGATTTTGTCCCGTGTGGTGTAGGTACACCCATGGCGCTGTTAGGGAGGGAGTTCCAGGATTTTGTGGACACTGATGGGATCGAGGGAAAAGGGGAGGGTGCGGGGAGATGTAGTTGAGGCAGAAGATCAGCCACAGGCTGGATTAAGGTAGAGTTGAGGTGGATGATCAGCCACAGGCTGGATTAAGGTGGAGTTGAGGGTGAAGATCAGCCACAGGCTGGATTAAGGTGGAGTTGAGGTGGATGATCAGCCACAGGCTGGATTAAGGTGGAGTTGAGGTGGATGATCAGCCACAGGCTGGATTAAGGTGGAGTTGAGGTGGATGATCAGCCACAGGCTGGATTAAGGTGGAGTTGAGGTGGATGATCAGCCACAGGCTGGATTAAGGTGGAGTTGAGGTGGATGATCAGCCACAGGCTGGATTAAGGTGGAGTTGAGGTGGATGATCAGCCACAGGCTGGATTAAGGTGGAGTTGAGGTGGATGATCAGCCACAGGCTGGATTAAGGTGGAGTTGAGGTGGATGATGAGCCACAGGCTGGATTAAGGTGGAGTTGAGGTGGATGATCAGCCACAGGCTGGATTAAGGTGGAGTTGAGGGAGAAGATCAGCCACAGGCTGGATTAAGGTGGAGTTGAGGTGGATGATCAGCCACAGGCTGGATTAAGGTGGAGTTGAGGGAGAAAATCAGCCACAGGCTGGATTAAGGTGGAGTTAAGGGAAAAGATCAGCCACAGGCTGGATTAAGGTGGAGTTGAGGTGGATGATCAGCCACAGGCTGGATTAAGTTGGAGTTGAGGGCGAAGATGAGCCACAGGCTGGATTAAGGTGGTGTTGAGGTGGATGATCAGCCACAGGCTGGATTAAGGTGGAGTTGAAGTGGATGATCAGCCACAGGCTGGATTAAGGTGGAGTTGAGGGAGAAGATCAGCCACAGGCTGGATTAAGGTGGAGTTGAGGGAGAAGATCAGCCACAGGCTGGATTAAGGTGGAGTTGAGGTGGATGATCAGCCACAGGCTGGATTAAGGTGGAGTTGAGGTGGATGATCAGCCACAGGCTGGATTAAGGTGGAGTTGAGGGAGAAGATCAGCCACAGGCTGTATTAATGTGGAGTTGAGGCAGAAGATCAGCCACAGGCTGGATTAAGGTGGAGTTGAGGGAGAAGATCAGCCACAAGTTGGATTAAGGTGGAGTTGAGGGAGAAGATCAGCCACAGGCTGGATTAAGGTGGAGTTGAGGTGGATGATCAGCCACAGGCTGGATTAAGGTGGAGTTGAGGTGGATGATCAGCCACAGGCTGGATTAAGGTGGAGTTGAGGGAGAAGATCAGCCACAGGCTGGATTAAGGTGGAGTTGAGGGAGAAGATCAGCCACAGGCTGGATAAAGGTGGATTTGAGATGGATGATCAGCCACAGGCTGGATTAAGGTGGAGTTGAGGTGGATGATCAGCCACAGGCTGGATTAAGGTGGAGTTGAGGTGGATGATCAGCCACAGGCTGGATTAAGGTGGAGTTGAGGGAGAAGATCAGCCACAGGCTGGATTAAGGTGGAGTTGAGGGAGAAGATCAGCCACAGGCTGGATTAAGGTGGAGTTGAGGGAGAAGTTCAGCCACAGGCTGGATTAAGGTGGAGTTGAGGTGGATGATCAGCCACAGGCTGGATTAAGGTGGAGTTGAGGGAGAAGATCAGCCACAGGCTGGATTAAGGTGGAGTTGAGGGAGAAGATCAGCCACAGGCTGGATTAAGGTGGAGTTGAGGTGGATGATCAGCCACAGGCTGGATTAAGGTGGAGTTGAGGTGGATGATCAGCCACAGGCTGGATTAAGGTGGAGTTGAGGGAGAAGATCAGCCACAGGCTGGATTAAGGTGGAGTTGAGGTGGATGATCAGCCACAAGGCTGGATTAAGGTGGAGTTGAGGGAGAAGATCAGCCACAGGCTGGATTAAGGTGGAGTTGAGGTGGATGATCAGCCACAGGCTGGATTAAGGTGGAGTTGAGGGAGAAGTTCAGCCACAGGCTGGATTAAGGTGGAGTTGAGGTGGATGATCAGCCACAGGCTGGATTAAGGTGGAGTTGAGGTGGATGATGAGCCACAGGCTGGATTAAGGTGAAGTTGAGGGAGAAGATCAGACACAGGCTGGATTAAGGTGGAGTTGAGGGAGAAGATCAGCCACAGGCTGGATTAAGGTGGAGTTGAGGTGGATGATCAGCCACAGGCTGGATTAAGGTGGAGTTGAGGGAGAAGATCAGCCACAGGCTGGATTAAGGTGGAGTTGAGGGAGAAGATCAGCCACAGGCTGGATTAAGGTAGAGTTGAGGTGGATGATCAGCCACAGGCTGGATTAAGGTGGAGTTGAGGTGGATGATCAGACACAGGCTGGATTAAGGTGGAGTTGAGGTGGATGATCAGCCACAGGCTGGATTAAGGTGGAGTTGAGGGAGATGATCAGCCACAGGCTGGATTAAGGTGGAGTTGAGGTGGATGATCAGCCACAGGCAGGATTAAGGTGGAGTTGAGGTGGATGATCAGCCACAGGCTGGATTAAGGTGGAGTTGAGGGAGAAGATCAGCCACAGGCTGGATTAAGGTGGAGTTGAGGTGGATGATCAACCACAGGCTGGATTAAGGTGGAGTTGAGGTGGATGATCAGCCACAGGCTGGATTAAGGTGGAGTTGAGGTGGATGATCAGCCACAGGCTGGATTAAGTTGGAGTTGAGGGAGAAGATCAGCCACAGGCTGGATTAAGATGGAGTTGTGGGAGAAGATCAGCCAGAGGCTGGATTAAGGTGGAATTGAGGTGGATGATCAGCCACAGGCTGGATTAAGGTGGCGTTGAGGTGGATGATCAGCCACAGGCTGGATTAAGGTGGAGTTGAGGTGGATGATCAGCCACAGGCTGGATTAAGGTGGAGTTGAGGTGGATGATCAGCCACAGGCTGGATTAAGGTGGAGTTGAGGGAGAAGATCAGCCACAGGCTGGATTAAGGTAGAGTTGAGGGAGAAGATCAGCCACAGGCTGGATTAAGGTGGAGTTGAGGTGGATGATCAGCCACAGGCTGGATTAAGGTGGAGTTGAGGTGGATGATCAGCCACAGGCTGGATTAAGGTGGAGTTGAGGTGGATGATCAGCCACAGGCTGGAATAAGGTGGAGTTGAGGGAGAAGATCAGCCACAGGCTGGATTAAGGTGGAGTTGAGGGAGAAGATCAGCCACAGGCTGGATTAAGTTGGAGTTGAGGGAGAAGATCAGCCACAGGATGGATTAAGTTGGCGTTGAGGGAGAAGATCAGCCACAGGCTGGATTAAGGTGGAGTTGAGGGAGAAGATCAGCCACAGGCTGGATTAAGGTGGAGTTCAGGGAGAAGATCAGCCACAGGCTGGATTAAGGTGGATTTGAGATGGATGATCAGCCACAGGCTGGATTAAGGTGGAGTTGAGGTGGATGATCAGCCACAGGCTGGATTAAGGTGGAGTTGAGGGAGAAGATCAGCCACAGGCTGGATTAAGGTGGAGTTGAGGTGGATGATCAGCCACAGGCTGGTTTAAGGTGGTGTTGAGGTGGATGATCAGCCACAGGCTGGATTAAGGTGGAGTTGAGGGAGAAGATCAGCCACAGGCTGGATTAAGGTGGAGTTGAGGGAGAAGATCAGCCACAGGCTGGATTAAGGTGGAGTTGAGGTGGATGATCAGCCACAGGCTGGATTAAGGTGGAGTTGAGGGAGAAGTTCAGCCACAGGCTGGATTAAGGTGGTGTTGAGGTGGATGATCAGCCACAGGCTGGATTAAGGTAGAGTTGAGGTGGATGATCAGCCACAGGCTGGATTAAGGTGGAGTTGAGGTGGATGATCAGCCACCGGCTGGATTAAGGTCGAGTTGAGGGAGAAGATCAGCCACAGGCTGGATTAAGGTGGAGTTGAGGTGGATGATGAGCCACAGGCTGGATTAAGGTGGAGTTGAGGGAGAAGATCAGCCACAGGCTGGATTAAGGTGGAGTTGAGGTGGATGATGAGCCACAGGCTGGATTAAGGTGGAGTTGAGGGAGAAGATCAGACACAGGCTGGATTAAGGTGGAGTTGAGGTGGATGATCAGCCACAGGCTGGATTAAGGTGGAGTTGAGGTGGATGATCAGCCACAGGCTGGATTAAGGTGGAGTTGAGGTGGATGATCAGCCACAGGCTGGATTAAGGTAGAGTTGAGGTGGATGATCAGCCACAGGCTGGATTAAGGTGGAGTTGAGGGTGAAGATCAGCCACAGGCTGGATTAAGGTCGAGTTGAGGGAGAAGATCAGCCACAGGCTGGATTAAGGTGGAGTTGAGGGAGAAGATCAGCCACAGGCTGGATTAAGGTGGAGTTGAGGTGGATGATCAGCCACAGGCTGGATTAAGGTGGAGTTGAGGGAGAAGATCAGCCACAGGCTGGATTAAGGTGGAGTTGAGGTGGAAGATCAGCCACAGGCTGGATTAAGGTGGAGTTGAGGGAGAAGATCAGCCACAGGCTGGATTAAGGTGAAGTTGAGGTGGATGATCAGCCACAGGCAGGATTACGGTGGAGTTGAGGTGGATGATCAGCCACAGGCTGGATTAAGGTGGAGTTGAGGGAGAAGATCAGCCACAGGCTGGATTAAGGTGGAGTTGATTTGGATGATTATCCACAGGCTGGATTAAGGTGAAGTTGAGGGAGAAGATCAGCCACAGGCTGGATTAAGGTGGAGTTGAGGTGGATGATCAGCCACAGGCTGGATTAAGGTGGAGTTGAGGGAGAAGATCAGCCACAGGCTGGATTAAGTTGGAGTTGAGGTGGATGATCAGCCACAGGCTGGATTAAGGTGGAGTTGAGGGAGAAGATCAGCCACAGGCTGGATTAAGGTGGAGTTGAGGTGGATGATCAACCACAGGCTGGATTAAGGTGGAGTTGAGGTGGATGATCAGCCACAGGCTGGATTAAGGTGGAGTTGAGGTGGATGATCAGCCACAGGCTGGATTAAGGTGGAGTTGAGGGAGAAGATCAGCCACAGGCTGGATTAAGATGGAGTTGTGGGAGAAGATCAGCCAGAGGCTGGATTAAGGTGGAGTTGAGGGAGAAGATCAGCCACAGGCTGGATTAAGGTGGAGTTGAGGTGGATGATCAGCCACAGGCTGGATTAAGGTGGAGTTGAGATGGATGATCAGCCACAGGCTGGATTAAGGTGGAGTTGAGGTGGATGATCAGCCACAGGCTGGATTAAGGTGGAGTTGAGGGAGAAGATCAGCCACAGGCTGGATTAAGGTGGAGTTGAGGGAGAAGATCAGCCACAGGCTGGATTAACTTGGCGTTGAGGGAGAAGATCAGCCACAGGCTGGATTAAGGTGGAGTTGAGGGAGAAGATCAGCCACAGGCTAGATTAAGGTGGAGTTGAGGGAGAAGATCAGCCTCAGGCTGGATTAAGGTGGATTTGAGATGGATGATCAGCCACAGGCTGGATTAAGGTGGAGTTGAGGTGGATGATCAGCCACAGGCTGGATTAAGGTGGAGTTGAGGGAGAAGATCAGCCACAGGCTGGATTAAGGTGGAGTTGAGGTGGATGATCAGCTACAGGCTGGATTAAGGTGGAGTTGAGGTGGATGATCAGCCACAGGCTGGATTAAGGTGGAGTTGAGGTGGATGATCAGCCATAGGCTGGATTAAGGTGGAGTTGAGGTGGATGATCAGCCACAGGCTGGATTAAGGTGGAGTTGAGGGAGAAGATCAGCCACAGGCTGGATTAAGGTGGAGTTGAGGGAGAAGATCAGCCACAGGCTGGATTAAGGTGGAGTTGAGGTGGATGATCAGCCACAGGCTGGATTAAGGTGGAGTTGAGGTGGATGATCAGCCACAGGCTGGATTAAGGTGGAGTTGAGGGAGAAGATCAGCCACAGGCTGGATTAAGGTGGAGTTGAGGTGGATGATCAGCTACAGGCTGGATTAAGGTGGAGTTGAGGGAGAAGTTCAGCCACAGGCTGGATTAAGGTGGAGTTGAGGTGGATGATCAGCCACAGGCTGGATTAAGGTAGAGTTGAGGTGGATGATCAGCCACAGGCTGGATTAAGGTGGAGTTGAGGTGGATGATCAGCCACAGGCTGGATTAAGGTCGAGTTGAGGTGGATGATCAGCCACAGGCTGGATTAAGGTGGAGTTGAGGTGGATGATGAGCCACAGGCTGGATTAAGGTGGAGTTGAGGGAGAAGATCAGACACAGGCTGGATTAAGGTGGAGTTGAGGTGGATGATCAGCCACAGGCTGGATTAAGGTAGAGTTGAGGTGGATGATCAGCCACAGGCTGGATTAAGGTGGAGTTGAGGGTGAAGATCAGCCACAGGCTGGATTACGGTCGAGTTGAGGGAGAAGATCAGCCACAGGCTGGATTAAGGTGGAGTTGAGGGAGAAGATCAGCCACAGGCTGGATTAAGGTGGAGTTGAGGTGGATGATCAGCCACAGGCTGGATTAAGGTGGAGTTGAGGGAGAAGATCAGCCACAGGCTGGATTAAGGTGGAGTTGAGGTGGAAGATCAGCCACAGGCTGGATTAAGGTGGAGTTGAGGGAGAAGATCAGCCACAGGCTGGATTAAGGTGGAGTTGAGGTGGATGATCAGCCACAGGCTGGATTAAGGTGGAGTTGAGGTGGATGATCAGCCACAGGCTGGATTAAGGTGGAGTTGAGGGAGAAGATCAGCCACAGGCTGGATTAAGGTGGAGTTGAGGTGGATGATTATCCACAGGCTGGATTAAGGTGAAGTTGAGGAAGAAGATCAGCCACAGGCTGGATTAAGGTGGAGTTGAGGTGGATGATCAGCCACAGGCTGGATTAAGGTGGAATTGAGGGAGAAGATCAGCCACAGGCTGGATTAAGGTGGAGTTGAGGTGGATGATCAGCCACAGGCTGGATTAAGGTGGAGTTGAGGGAGAAGATCAGTCACAGGCTGGATTAAGGTGAAGTTGAGGTGGATGATCAGCCACAGTCTGGATTAAGGTGAAGTTGAGGTGGATGATCAGCCACAGGCTGCATTAAGGTGGAGTTGAAGGAAAAGATCAGCCACAGGCTGGATTATGGTGGAGTTGAGGGAGAAGATCAGCCACAGGCTGGATTACGGTGGAGTTGAAGGAAAAGATCAGCCACAGGCTGGATTATGGTGGAGTTGAGGGAGAAGATCAGCCACAGGCGGGATTAAGGTGAAGTTGACGTGGATGATCAGCCACAGGCTGGATTAAGGTGGAGTTGAAGGTAAAGATCAGCCACAGGCTGGATTAAGGTGGAGTTGAGGGAGAAGATCAGCCACAGGCTGGATTAAGGTGGAGTTGAGGTGGATGATCAGCCACAGGCTGGATTAAGGTGGAGTTGAGGGAGACGATCAGCCACAGGCTGGATTAAGGTGGAGTTGAGGGAGAAGATCAGCCACAGGCTGGATTAAGAAGGAGTTGAGGTGGATGATCAGCCACAGGCTGGATTAAGGTGGAGTTGAGGGAGAAGATCAGCCACAGGCTGGATTAAGGTGGAGTTGAGGTGGATGATCAGCCACAGGCTCGATTAAGGTGGAGTTGAGGTGGATGGTCAGCCACAGGCTGGATTAAGGTGGAGTTGAGGGGGATGATCAGCCACAGGCTGGATTAAGGTGGAGTTGAGGTGGATGATCAGCCACAGGCTGGATTAAGGTGGAGTTGAGGGAGACGATCAGCCACAGGCTGGATTAAGGTGGAGTTGAGGGAGAAGATCAGCCACAGGCTGGATTAAGGTGGAGTTGAGGTGGATGATCAGCCACAGGCTCGATTAAGGTGGAGTTGAGGTGGATGGTCAGCCACAGGCTGGATTAAGTTGGAGTTGAGGGAGAAGATCAGCCACAGGCTGGATTAAGGTGGAGTTGAGGTGGATGATCAGCCACAGGCTGGATTAAGGTGGTGTTGAGGGAGAAAATCAGCCACAGGCTGGATTAAGGTGGAGTTGAGGTGGATGATCAGCCACAGGCTGGATTAAGGTGGAGTTGAGGGAGAAGATCAGCCACAGGCTGGATTAAGGTGAAGTTGAGGGAGAAGATCAGCCACAGGCTGGATTAAGGTGGAGTTGAGGTGGATGATCAGCCACAGGCTGGATTAAGGTGGAGTTGAGGTGGATGATCAGCCACAGGCTGGATTACGGTGGAGTTGATGGAGAAGATCAGCCACAGGCTGGATTAAGGTGGAGTTGAGGGAGAAGATCAGACACAGGCTGGATTAAGTTGGAGTTGAGGTGGATGATCAGCCACCGGCTGGATTAAGGTGGAGTTGAGGTGGATGATCAGCCACAGGCTGGATTAAGGTGGAGTTGAGGTGGATGATCAGCCACAGGCTGGATTAAGGTGGAGTTGAGGGAGAAGATCAGCCACAGGCTGTATTAAGGTGGAGTTGAGGGAGAAGATCAGCCACAGGCTGGATTAAGGTGGAATTGAGGTGGATGATAAACCACAGGCTGGATTAAGGTGGAGTTGAGGTGGATGATCAGCCACAGGCTGGATTAAGGTGGAGTTGAGGGAGAAGATCAGCCACAGGCTGGATTAAGGTGGAGTTGAGGGAGAAGATCAGCCACAGGCTGGATTAAGGTGGAGTTGAGGTGGATGATCAGCCACAGGCTGGATTAAGGTGGAGTTGAGGTGGATGATCAGCCACAGGCTGGTTTTAGGTGGAGTTGAGGGAGAAGTTCAGCCACAGGCTGGATTACGGTGGTTCTGAGGTGGATGATAAACCACAGGCTGGATTAGGGGCAATGCATTGCTAATGGGCAGAATGGCCTCCTCCAGCAGCTTATTCCTAGCTCTATGATGGCAGAGAAATGAATAGGATGCAGTGGATTGGAATCAGAAGCGTAGTGAGGTGGATAAAGAACAGAGGGAACTGCAGATTATTGCTGGAGGTAGTACTCTGTGTGAGCAGTGCAGTGAAATGTACAGGAGTTACCTGGCATCATGTGGAACTTCAGTAGGGAGGCGGAGGAGAGGCTTTGGCGGAAGTCCTATCTAGAAGAGAGTGGACGGAGCTAAGATTGAAATCAACATCAGATTCACAATCCCCATCCCAAATCCCATCCCGTTCACTCCCACTGTAAGCAAAGCGAATGGACTCAAACCCCTTCCCATTCACTCCCACCGTACACAATCCCAATGGACCCAAACCCCTTCCCGTTCACTCCCACTGTACACAATCCCAATGGACCCAAACCCCTTCCCATTCACTCCCACTGTACACAATCCCAATGGACCCAAACCCCTTCCCATTCACTCCCACTGTGCACAATCCCAATCCCAAACCCCTTCCCGTTCACTCCCACAATACACAATCCCAATCCCAAAACCCTTCCCGTTCAGTCCCACTGTACACAATCCCAATGGACCCAAACCCCTTCCCGTTCACTCCCACCATACACAATCTAATTGGACCCAAACTCCTTGTCGTTCACTCCCACTGTACACAATCCCAATGGACCCAAACCCCTTCCCATTCACTCCCACTGTACACAATCCCAATGGACCCAAAGCCCTTCCCATTCACTCCCACTGTACACAATCCCAATGGACCCAAACCCCTTCCTGTTCACTCCCACTGTACACAATCCCAATGGACCCAAACGCTTTCCCGTTCAGTCCCACTGTACACAATCCCAATGGACCCAAACCCCTTCCAGTTCGCTCCCACTGTACACAATCCCAATGGACCCAAACCGCTTCCCGTTCACTCCCACTGTACACAATCCCAATGGACCCAACCCCCTTCCTGTTCACTCCCACTGTAAACAACCCCAATGGACCCAAAGCCTTTTCTGTTCACTCCCTCTGTATACAATCCCAATGGAACCAAACCCCTTCCCCTTCACTCCCACTGTACACAATCCCAACGGATCCAAAACCTTTCCCGTTCAGTCCCTCTGTACACAATCCCAATGGACCCAAACCCCTTCCTGTTCACTCCCACTGTACACAATCCCAATAGACCCAAACCCCTTCGTATTCACGCCCTTTATACACAATCCCAATGGACCCAAACCCCTTCCCGTTCAGTCCCACTGTAAACAACCCCAATGGACCCAAACCCTTTCCTGTTCACTCCCTCTGGAGACAATCCTTTGGACCCAAACCCCTTCCCGTTCAGTCCCACTGTACACAATCCCAGGGTACACAAAGCCCTTCCCATTCACTCCCACTGTACACAATCCCAATTGAACCAAACCCGTTCCCGTTCAGTCCCACTGTACACAATCCCAATGGACCCAAACCCCTTCCCGTTCACTCGCACTGTACACAATCCCAATGGACCCAAACCCCTTGCCTTTCACTCCCACCGTACACAATCCCAAAGGACCCAAAACCTTTCCCGTTCACTCCCACTGTACACAATTCCAATGGACCCAAACCCCTTCCCGTTCACTCTCACTGTACACAATCCCAATGGCCCCAAACTCCTTCCTGTTCACTCCCACCATACACAATCCCAATGGACCCAAACCCCTTCCCATTCACTCCAACTGTACAGATTCCCAATGGACCCAAACCCCTTCATGTTCACTCCCACCATACACAATCCCAATGGACCCAAACCCCTTCCCATTCACTCCAACTGTACACAATCCCAATGGACCCAAACCCCTTCCCATTCACTCCCGCTGTACACAATCCCAATGGACCCAAACCCCTTCCCGTTCACTCCCACTGTACACAATCCCAATGGACCCAAACCCCTTCCCATTCACTCCCACTGTACACAATCCCATTTGACCCAAACCCCTTCCCGTTCACTCCCACTGTACACAATCCCAATGGACCCAAACCCCTTCCCGTTCACTCCCACTGTACACAATCCTAATGGACCCAAACCCCTTCCTGTTTACTCCCACCATACACAATCCCAATGTTACCAAACCCCTTCCCATTCACTCTCACTGTACACAATCCCAATGGCCACAAACCCCTTCCCGTTCACTCCCACTGTACACAATCCCAATGGACCCAAACCCCTTCCTGTTCACTCCCACCGTACACAATCCCAATGGACCCAAATCCCTTTCCGTTCACTCCCACTGTACACAATCTCAATGGACTTAAACCCCTTCCCCTTCACTCCCACTGTACACAATCCCAATGGTGCCAAACCCCTTCCCGTTCACTCCCACTGTACACAATCCCAATGGACCCAAACCCCTTCCCGTTCACTCACACTGTACACAATCCCAATGGACCCAAACCCCTTCCCGTTCACTCCCACTGTACACAATCCCAATGGACCCAAACCCCTTCCCGTTCACTCCCACTGTACACAATCCCAATGGACCCAAACCCTATCCTGTTCACCCCCACTGTACACAATCCCAATGGACCCAAACCCCTTCCCATTCACTCCCACTGTACACAATCCCATTTGACCCAAACCCCTTCCCGTTCACTCCCACTGTACACAATCCCAATGGACCCATACCCCTTCCCATTCACTCCCACTGTACACAATCCCAATGGACCCAAACCCCTTCCCGTTCACTCCTACTGTACACAATCCCAATGGACCCAAACCCCTTCCCGTTCACTTCCACTGTACACAATCCCAATGGACCCAAACCCCTTCCCATTCGCTCCCACTGTACACAATCCCAATCCCAAACCCCTTCCCGTTCACTCCCACAATACACAATCCCAATCCCAAAACCCTTCCCGTTCAGTCCCACTGTACACAATCCCAATGGACCCAAACCCCTTCCCGTTCACTCCCACCATACACAATCTAATTGGACCCAAACTCCTTGTCGTTCACTCCCACTGTACACAATCCCAATGGACCCAAACCCCTTCCCATTCACTCCCACTGTACACAATCCCAATGGACCCAAAGCCCTTCCCATTCACTCCCACTGTACACAATCCCAATGGACCCAAACCCCTTCCTGTTCACTCCCACTGTACACAATCCCAATGGACCCAAACGCTTTCCCGTTCAGTCCCACTGTACACAATCCCATTGGACCCAAACCCCTTCCAGTTCGCTCCCACTGTACACAATCCCAATGGACCCAAACCGCTTCCCGTTCACTCCCACTGTACACAATCCCAATGGACCCAACCCGCTTCCTGTTCACTCCCACTGTAAACAACCCCAATGGACCCAAAGCCTTTTCTGTTCACTCCCTCTGTATACAATCCCAATGGACCCAAACCCCTTCCCCTTCACTCCCACTGTACACAATCCCAACGGATCCAAAACCTTTCCCGTTCAGTCCCTCTGTACACAATCCCAATGGACCCAAACCCCTTCCTGTTCACTCCCACTGTACACAATCCCAATAGACCCAAACCCCTTCGTATTCACGCCCTTTATACACAATCCCAATGGACCCAAACCCCTTCCCGTTCAGTCCCACTGTAAACAACCCCAATGGACCCAAACCCTTTCCTGTTCACTCCCTCTGGAGACAATCCTTTGGACCCAAACCCCTTCCCATTCAGTCCCACTGTACACAATCCCAGGGTACACAAAGCCCTTCCCATTCACTCCCACTGTACACAATCCCAATTGAACCAAACCAGTTCCAGTTCAGTCCCACTGTACACAATCCCAATGGACCCAAACCCCTTCCCATTCACTCCCGCTGTACACAATCCCAATGGACCCAAACCCCTTCCCGTTCACTCCCACTGTACACAATCCCAATGGACCCAAACCCCTTCCCATTCACTCCCACTGTACACAATCCCATTTGACCCAAACCCCTTCCCGTTCACTCCCACTGTACACAATCCCAATGGCCACAAACCCCTTCCCGTTCACTCCCACTGTACACAATCCCAATGGACCCAAACCCCTTCCTGTTCACTCCCACCGTACACAATCCCAATGGACCCAAATCCCTTTCCGTTCACTCCCACTGTACACAATCTCAATGGACTTAAACCCCTTCCCCTTCACTCCCACTGTACACAATCCCAATGGACCCAAACCCCTTCCCGTTCACTCCCACTGTACACAATCCTAATGGACCCAAACCCCTTCCTGCTTACTCCCACCATACACAATCCCAATGTTACCAAACCCCTTCCCATTCACTCTCACTGTACACAATCCCAATGGCCACAAACCCCTTCCCGTTCACTCCCACTGTACACAATCCCAATGGACCCAAACCCCTTCCTGTTCACTCCCACCGTACACAATCCCAATGGACCCAAATCCCTTTCCGTTCACTCCCACTGTACACAATCTCAATGGACTTAAACCCCTTCCCCTTCACTCCCACTGTACACAATCCCAATGGTCCCAAACCCCTTCCCGTTCACTCCCACTGTACACAATCCCAATGGACCCAAACCCCTTCCCGTTCACTCACACTGTACACAATCCCAATGGACCCAAACCCCTTCCCGTTCACTCCCACTGTACACAATCCCAATGGACCCAAACCCCTTCCCGTTCACTCCCACTGTACACAATCCCAATGGACCCAAACCCTATCCTGTTCACCCCCACTGTACACAATCCCAATGGACCCAAACCCCTTCCCATTCACTCCCACTGTACACAATCCCATTTGACCCAAACCCCTTCCCGTTCACTCCCACTGTACACAATCCCAATGGACCCATACCCCTTCCCATTCACTCCCACTGTACACAATCCCAATGGACCCAAACCCCTTCCCGTTCACTCCTACTGTACACAATCCCAATGGACCCAAACCCCTTCCCGTTCACTTCCACTGTACACAATCCCAATGGAGCCAAACCCCTTCCCGTTCCCTGTGGATGATCCCTGTGGACTTTTTGAATCCACCAGCAGAGTCCCTGCCTGTCCCTTTAGCCTGTGGACCCCGAGCGATGATTACCTTTGATTTTCTGGCTCTCTTTGAGGTCGTGGTACCGGGTGGTTGTTTTGCAGCTTCCTGGAGTGGCTCCTGCTCTGGCTTAGTCTGTCCCTCCACCAAACGTTGGATTATCTCCCTGGATGGATGTACCCTTGGTTTCGGTGGCTCAGTGCTGTCTGGGGATTGGGGGGGGGTAGGTGGGTGCAAGGCGGGGGAGGAGCGGTGTGGGGTTGATGGGATTGGGAAGAAAGAGTTCACTCCGCTGAAGCTCCATCAGGACAAACCACATCGAAACCAAGTCACAACCAAATGTTAGAACAAGGAAATTCCAGTTCAGGGACAAATAATGGGATAAGACTCACAACAAACTGATTCCCGTTATTCAGTCGCTTCTCCCAACCTCTCCACATGGAATGAAGACTCGGGAAAATCTCCTCGTCTTCTCCAAGGGTCTTGACATCCTTCTCTCCAGCCTGGGCCCTTCCCCTGGTCTCCCTGCAGCCTGGGCCCTTCCCCTGGTCTCCCTGCAGCCTGGGCCCTTCCCCTGGTCTCCCTGCAGCCTGGGCCCTTCCCCTGGTCTCCCTGCAGCCTGGGCCATTCCCCTGGTCTCCCTGCAGCCTGGGCCCTTCCCCTGGTCTCCCTGCAGCCTGGGCCCTTCCCCTGGTCTCCCTGCAGCCTGGGCCCTTCCCCTGGTCTCCCTGCAGCCTGGGCCCTTCCCCTGGTCTCCCTGCAGCCTGGGCCCTTCCCCTGGTCTCCCTGCAGCCTGGGCCCTTCCCCTGGTCTCACTGCAGCCTGGGCCATTCCCCTGGTCTCCCTGCAGCCTGGGCCCTTCCCCTGGACTTCTTGCAGCCTGGGCCCTTCCCCTGGTCTCCCTGCAGCCTGGGCCCTTCCCCTGGACTTCTTGCAGCCTGGGCCCTGGGCCCTTCACCTGGTCTCCCTGTAGCCTGGGCTCTTCCCCTGGTCTCCCTGCAGCCTGGGCCCTTCCCCTGGTCTCCCTGCAGCCTGGGGCCGTGTTCTGAAGTTACCCGTGATACTCCCAGATCTCAGGAAGTTAAGATAAAGCATCCACCGCACACTCCATAATATTTTTAAGTCAAAAGAATGTTTCAATCAGGAAATATCCACCATTAAAGTTAAAGATTCGAAACACCAGGCAGCAGGAGTGGCCTGAGATGGAACAGGTTCCCTGAAGAGAATTAAATCCTCAATTCTCGGCACAGCCCCTGTCCTGGGAGTGTTTGATGGGGACAGTGTAGAGGGAGATTTACTCTGTATCTAACCCCGTGCTGTACCTGTCCTGGGAGTGTTTGATGGGAACAGTGTAGAGGGAGCTTTACTCTGTATCTAACCCTGTGCTGTACCTGTCCTGGGAGTGTTTGATGGGGACAGTGTAGAGGGAGCTTTACTCGGTATCTAACCCCGTGCAGTACCTGTCCTGGGAGTGTTTGATGGGGACAGTGTAGAGGGAGATTTACTCTGTATCTAACCCCGTGCTGTACCTGTCCTGGGAGTGTTTGATGGGGACAGTGTAGAGGGAGCTTTACTCTGTATCTAACCCCGTGCTGTACCTGTCCTGGGAGTGTTTGATGGGGACAGTGTAGAGGGAGATTTACTCTGTATCTAACCCCGTGCTGTACCTGTCCTGGGAGTGTTTGATGGGGACAGTGTAGAGGGAGCTTTACTCTGTATCTAACCCCGTGCTGTACCTGTCCTGGGAGTGTTTGATGGGGACGGTGTAGAGGGAGCTTTACTCTGTATCTAAACCCGTGCTGTACCTGTCCTGGGAGTGTTTGATGGGGATGGTGTCGAGGGAGCTTTACTCTGTATCTAACCCCGTGCTGTAACTGTCCTGGGAGTGTTTGATGGGGACGGTGTAGAAGGAGCTTTACTCTGTATCTAACCCCGTGCTGTACCTGTCCTGGGAGTGTTTGAAGGGGACGGTGTAGATGGAGCTTTACTCTGTATCTAACCCCGTGCTGTCTCTGCCCTGGGAGTGTTGATGGGAACAGTGTAGAGGGAGATTTACTCAGTATCTAACCCCGTGCTGTACCTGTCCTGGGAGTGTTTGATGGGAACAGTGTAGAGGGAAATTTACTCTGTATCTAACCCCGTGCTGTACCTGTCCTGGGAGTATTTGATGGGAACAGTGTAGAGGGAGCTTTACTCTGTATCTAACCTCGTGCTGTACCTGTCCTGGGAGTGTTTGATGGGAACAGAGTAGACGGAGTTTTACTCTGTCTCTAACCCCGTGCTGTACCTGTCCTGGGAGTGTTTGATGGGGACAGTGTAGAGGGAGCTTTACTCTATATCTAACCCCGTGCTGTACCTGTCCTGGGAGTGTTTGATGGGGACGGTGTAGAGGGAGCATTACTCTATATCTAACCCCGTGCTGTACCTGTCCTGGGAGTGTTTGATGGGGACGGTGTAGAGGGAGCTTTACTCTGTATCTAACCCCGTGCTGTATCTGTCCTGGGAGTGTTTGATGGGGACAGTGTAGAGGGAGCTTTACTCTGTATCTAACCCCGTGCTGTCTCTGCCCTGGGAGTGTTGATGGGGACAGTGTAGAGGGAGATTTACTCAGTATCTAACCCCGTACTGTACCTGTCCTTGGAGTGTTTGATGGGAACAGTGTAGAGGGAGCTTTACTCTGTATGTAACCCCGTGCTGTACCTGTCCTGGGAGTGTTTGATGGGGACAGTGTAGAGGGAGCATTACTCTGTATCTAACCCTGTGCTGTACCTGTCCTGGCAGTGTTTGATGGGGACAGTGTAGAGGGAGCTTTACTCTGTATCTAACCCCGTGCTGTACCTGTCCTGGGAGTGTTTGATGGGGACGGTGTAGAGGGAGCTTTACTCTGTATCTAAACCCGTGCTGTACCAGTCCTGGGAGTGTTTGATTGGGATGGTGTAGAGGGAGCTTTACTCTGTATCTAACCCCGTGCTGTACCTGTCCTGGGAGTGTTTGAAGGGGACAGTGTAGAGGGAGCTTTACTCTGTATCTAACCCCGTGCTGTACCTGTCCCTGGAGTGTTTGATGGGGACAGGGTAGATGGAGATTTAATCTGTACCTAACCCAGTGCTGTACCTGCCCTGGGAGTGATTGATGGGGACGGTGTAGAGGGAGCTTTACTTTGTATCTAACCCCGTGCTGTACCTGTCTTGGGATTGTTTGATGGGGACAGTGTAGAAGGAGATTTAATCATTATCTAACCCCGTGCTGTACCTATCCTGGGAGTGTTTGATGGGGATGGCGTAGAGAGAGCTTTACTCTGTATCTAACCCCGTGCTGTACCTGTCCTGGGAGTGTTTGATGGGGACAGAGTAGAGGGAGATTTAATCTTTATCCAACCCCGTGCTGTCTCTGCCCTGGGAGTGTTGATGGGGACAGTGTACAGGGAGATTTACTCAGTATCTAACCCCGTGCTGTACCTGTCCTGGGAGTGTTTGATGGGAACAGTGTAGAGGGATCTTTACTCTGTATCTAACCCCGTGCTGTACCTGTCCTGGGAGTGTTTGATGGGGACGGTGTAGAGGGAGCTTTACTCTGTATCTAAACCCGTGCTGTACCTGTCCTGGGAGTGTTTGATGGGGATGGTGTAGAGGGAGCTTTACTCTGTATCTAACCCCTTGCTGTACCTGTCCTAGGAGTGTTTGAAGGGGACGGTGTAGATGGAGCTTTACTCTGTATCTAACCCCGTGCTGTCCCTGTCCTGGGAGTGTTTGATGGGGACAGTGTAGAGGGAGCTTTACTCTGTATCTAACCCCGTGCTGTACCTGTCCCTGGAGTGTTTGATGGGGACAGGGTAGAGGGAGATTTAATCTGTACCTAACCCCGTGCTGTACCTGTCCTGGGAGTGACTGATGGGGTCGGTGTAGAGGGAGCTTTACTCTGTATCTAACCCCGTGCTGTACCTGTCTTGGGAGTGATTGATGGGGACAGTGTAGAGGGAGATTTAATCTTTATCTAACCCCGTGCTGTGTCTGTCCTGGGAGTGTTTGATGGGGACAGTGTAGAGGGAGATTTAATCTTTACCTAACCCCGTGTTGTATCTGTCCTGGGAGTGTATGATGGGGACAGTGTAGAGGGATCTTTACTCTGTATCTAACCCTGTGCTGTACCTTTCCTGGGAGTGTTTGATGGGGACGGTGCAGAGGGAGATTTAATCTTTACCTAACCCCATGCTGTATCTGTCCTGGGAGTGTTTGATGGGGACAGTGTAGAGGAAGATTTACTCTGTATCTAACCCCGTGCTGTATATGTCCTGGGAGTAATTGATGGTGACACTGTAAATGGTGCTTTACTCTGTATGTAACACCAAGCTGTACCTGTCCTGGGAGTGTTTGATGTGGACGGTGTAGAGGGAACTTTACTCTGTATCTATCCCCGTGCTGTCCATCTCCTGGGAATGTTTGATGGGGACAGTGTAGAGGGAGCTTTACATTGTATCCAAACTTGTGCTGTACCTGTCGTGGGAGTGTTTGTTGGGTACAGTGTAGGGGACATTTAATCTTTATCTAACCCTGTTCTTTACCTGTCCTGGCAGTGTTAAATGGGGACGGTGTAGAGGGAGCTTTACTCTGTATCTAACCCCGTGCTGTACCTGTCCTGGGAGTGTTTGATGGGGACGGTGTAGAGGGAGATTTACTCTGTATCTAACCCCATGCTGTACCTGTCCTGGGAGTGTTTGATGTGGACGGTGTAGAGCGAGATTTACTCTGTATCTAACACAGTGCCATACCTGTCCTGGGATTGTTTGTTGGTGACGGTGTAAAGGTTGGTACACGCTCCATGTAACCCCGTGCTGTCTCTGTCCATGGAGTGTTTGATGGGGACGGTGTAGAGGGACCTTTAGTCTGTATCTAACCCAGTGCTGTACATGTCCTGGGAGTGTTTGATGGGGACGGTGTAGAAGGAGCTTTATTTTGTATCTAACCCCGTGTTGTACCTGTCCTGGGTGTGATTGATGGGGACGGTTTAGAGGGAGCTTTAATCTGTAACTAACCCCGTGCTGTCTCTGTCCATGGAGTGTTTGATGGGGACGGTGTAGAGGGAGCTTTATTCTGTATCTAACCCCGTGCTGTACCTGTCCTGGGAGTGTTTGATTGGGACGGTGAAGAAGGAGCTTTACTCTGTATCTAACCCCGTGCTGTACAATGTCCTGGGAGAGTTTGATGGGGACAGTGTAGAGGGAGATTTACTCTGTATCTAACCCCGTGCTGTACCTGTCCTGGGAGTGTTTGATGGGGATGGTGTAGAGGGAGCTTTACTCTGTATCTAACCCCGTGCTGTACCTTTCCTGGGAGTGTTTGATTGGGACGGTGTAGAGGGAGCTTTACTCTGTATCTAACCCCGTGCTGTACCTGTCCCTGGAGTGTTTGATGGGGACAGGGTAGATGGAGATTTAATCTGTACCTAACCCAGTGCTGTACCTGCCCTGGGAGTGATTGATGGGGACGGTGTAGAGGGAGCTTTACTTTGTATCTAACCCCGTGCTGTACCTGTCTTGGGATTGTTTGATGGGGACAGTGTAGAAGGAGATTTAATCATTATCTAACCCCGTGCTGTACCTATCCTGGGAGTGTTTGATGGGGATGGCGTAGAGAGAGCTTTACTCTGTATCTAACCCCGTGCTGTACCTGTCCTGGGAGTGTTTGATGGGGACAGAGTAGAGGGAGATTTAATCTTTATCCAACCCCGTGCTGTCTCTGCCCTGGGAGTGTTGATGGGGACAGTGTACAGGGAGATTTACTCAGTATCTAACCCCGTGCTGTACCTGTCCTGGGAGTGTTTGATGGGAACAGTGTAGAGGGATCTTTACTCTGTATCTAACCCCGTGCTGTACCTGTCCTGGGAGTGTTTGATGGGGACGGTGTAGAGGGAGCTTTACTCTGTATCTAAACCCGTGCTGTACCTGTCCTGGGAGTGTTTGATGGGGATGGTGTAGAGGGAGCTTTACTCTGTATCTAACCCCTTGCTGTACCTGTCCTAGGAGTGTTTGAAGGGGACGGTGTAGATGGAGCTTTACTCTGTATCTAACCCCGTGCTGTCCCTGTCCTGGGAGTGTTTGATGGGGACAGTGTAGAGGGAGCTTTACTCTGTATCTAACCCCGTGCTGTACCTGTCCCTGGAGTGTTTGATGGGGACAGGGTAGAGGGAGATTTAATCTGTACCTAACCCCGTGCTGTACCTGTCCTGGGAGTGACTGATGGGGTCGGTGTAGAGGGAGCTTTACTCTGTATCTAACCCCGTGCTGTACCTGTCTTGGGAGTGATTGATGGGGACAGTGTAGAGGGAGATTTAATCTTTATCTAACCCCGTGCTGTGTCTGTCCTGGGAGTGTTTGATGGGGACAGTGTAGAGGGAGATTTAATCTTTACCTAACCCCGTGTTGTATCTGTCCTGGGAGTGTATGATGGGGACAGTGTAGAGGGATCTTTACTCTGTATCTAACCCTGTGCTGTACCTTTCCTGGGAGTGTTTGATGGGGACGGTGCAGAGGGAGATTTAATCTTTACCTAACCCCATGCTGTATCTGTCCTGGGAGTGTTTGATGGGGACAGTGTAGAGGAAGATTTACTCTGTATCTAACCCCGTGCTGTATATGTCCTGGGAGTAATTGATGGTGACACTGTAAATGGTGCTTTACTCTGTATGTAACACCAAGCTGTACCTGTCCTGGGAGTGTTTGATGTGGACGGTGTAGAGGGAACTTTACTCTGTATCTATCCCCGTGCTGTCCATCTCCTGGGAATGTTTGATGGGGACAGTGTAGAGGGAGCTTTACATTGTATCCAAACTTGTGCTGTACCTGTCGTGGGAGTGTTTGTTGGGTACAGTGTAGGGGACATTTAATCTTTATCTAACCCTGTTCTTTACCTGTCCTGGCAGTGTTAAATGGGGACGGTGTAGAGGGAGCTTTACTCTGTATCTAACCCCGTGCTGTACCTGTCCTGGGAGTGTTTGATGGGGACGGTGTAGAGGGAGATTTACTCTGTATCTAACCCCATGCTGTACCTGTCCTGGGAGTGTTTGATGTGGACGGTGTAGAGCGAGATTTACTCTGTATCTAACACAGTGCCATACCTGTCCTGGGATTGTTTGTTGGTGACGGTGTAAAGGTTGGTACACGCTCCATGTAACCCCGTGCTGTCTCTGTCCATGGAGTGTTTGATGGGGACGGTGTAGAGGGACCTTTAGTCTGTATCTAACCCAGTGCTGTACATGTCCTGGGAGTGTTTGATGGGGACGGTGTAGAAGGAGCTTTATTTTGTATCTAACCCCGTGTTGTACCTGTCCTGGGTGTGATTGATGGGGACGGTTTAGAGGGAGCTTTAATCTGTAACTAACCCCGTGCTGTCTCTGTCCATGGAGTGTTTGATGGGGACGGTGTAGAGGGAGCTTTACTCTGTATCTAACCCCGTGCTGTACCTGTCCTGGGAGTGTTTGATTGGGACGGTGAAGAAGGAGCTTTACTCTGTATCTAACCCCGTGCTGTACAATGTCCTGGGAGAGTTTGATGGGGACAGTGTAGAGGGAGATTTACTCTGTATCTAACCCCGTGCTGTACCTGTCCTGGGAGTGTTTGATGGGAATGGTGTAGAGGGAGCTTTACTCTGTATCTAACCCCGTGCTGTACCTTTCCTGGGAGTGTTTGATTGGGACGGTGTAGAGGGAGCTTTACTCTGTATCTTACCCCGTGCTGTACCTGTCCTGGGAGTGTTTGATGGGGACGGTGTAGAGGGAGATTTACTCTGTATCTAACCCCGTGCTGTACATGTCCTGGGAGTGTTTGATGGGGACAGTGTAGAGGGAGATTTACTCTGTATCTAACCCCGTGCTGTAGCTGTCCTGGGAGTGTTTGATGGGGACAGTGTAGAGTGAGCTTTACTCTTTAACTAACCCCGTGCTGTACCTGTCCTGTGAGTGTTTGATGGGGACGGTGTAGAGGGAGATTTACTCTGTATCTAACCCCGTGCTGTACCTGTCCTGGGAGTGTTTGATGGGGACAGTGTAGAGGGAGATTTACTCTGTATCTAACCCCGTGCTGTAGCTGTCCTGGGAGTGTTTGATGGGGACGGTGTAGAGGGAGATTTACTCTGTATCTAACCCCGTGCTGTACCTGTCCTGGGAGTGTTTGATGGGGACAGTGTAGAGGGAGATTTACTCTGTATCTAACGCCATGCTGTACCTGTCCTGGGAGTGTTTGATGGGGACGGTGTAGAGGGAGCTTTACTCTGTATCTAAACCCGTGCTGTACCTGTCCTGGGAGTGTTTGATGGGGATGGTGTAGAGGGAGCTTTACTCTGTATCTAACCCCGTGCTGTACCTGTCCTGGGAGTGTTTGATGGGGACGGAGTACAGGGAGATTTACTCTGTATCTAACCCCGTGCTGTATATGTCCTGGGAGTAATTGATGGTGACACTGTAGAGGGTGCTTTACTCTGTATCTAACCCCATGCTGCAAGTGTGCTGGGAGTGTTTGATGGGGACGGTGTAGAGGGAGCTTTACACTGTATCTAACCCCGTGCTGTATCTGTCCTGGGAGTGATTGATGGGGACAGTGTAGAGGGAGCTTTACTCTGTATCTAACCCCGTGCTGTACCTGTCCTTTAGTGTGTGATGGGGACGGTTTAGACGGAGCTTTACTCTGTATCTAATCCCGTGCTGTACCTGTCCTGGGAATGTTTGATATGGACAGTGTAGAGGGAGCTTTACTCTGTATCTAACCCAGTGCTGTACCTGTCCTGGGAGTGTTTGATGGAGACGGTGTAGAGGGAGTTTTACTCTGTATCTAAACCCGTGCTGTACCTATTTTGGAAGTGTTTGATGGGGACGGTCCAGAGGGACCTTTACTCTGTATCTAACCCCGTGCTGTACCTGTCCTGGGAGTGTTTGCTGGGGACAGTGTAGAGGGAGCTTTACTCTGTATCTAACCCAGTGCTGTACCTGTCCTGTGATTGTTTGATGGGGACAGTGTAGAGGGAGCTTTACTCTGTATCTAACCCCGTGCTGTCCCTGTCCTGTGATTGTTTGATGGGGACGGTGTAGATGGTAATTTACTCTGTATCTAACCCCGTGCTGTACCGGTCCTGGGAGAGTTTGTTGGGGACAGTGTAGAGTGAGGTTTACTCTGTATCTATCCCCGTACTGTACCTGTGCTAGGATTGTTTGATGGTGACAGTGTAGAGCGAGCTTTACTCTGTATCTAACCCCGTGCTGTACCTGTCCTGGGAGTGTTTGATGGGGACGGTGCAGAGAGAGTTTTACTCTGTATCTAACCCCGTGCTGAACCTGTCCTGTGAGTGTGTGATGTGGAAAGTGTAGAGGGATCTTTACTCTGTATCTAACCCCGTGCTCTACCTGTCCTGGGAGTGTTTGATGGGGATAGTGTAGAGGGAGCTTTACTCTGTATCTAACCCCGTGCTGTACCTGTCCTGGGAGTGTTTGATGGGGACAGTGTAGAGGGAGATTTACTCTGTATCTAACCCCGTGCTGTACCTGTCCTGGGAGTGTTTGATGGGGACGGTGTAGAGGGAGCTTTACTCTGTATCTAACCCCGTGCTGTACCTGTTCTGGGAGTGTTTGATTGGGACGGTGTAGAGGGAGCTTTACTCTGTATCTCACCCAGTGCTGTACCTGTCCAGGGAGTGTTTGATGGAGATGGTGTAGAGGGAGTTTTACTCTGTATCTAAACCCGTGCTGTACCTGTCCTGGGAGTGTTTGAAGGGGACGGTCCAGAGGGAGCTTTACTCTATATCTCACTCTATGCTGAACCTTTCCTGGGAGTGTTTGTTTGGGACAGTGTTGTGGGAGGTTTACACCGTATCTAACCCCTTGCTCTACCATTCCTGGGAGTTTTTGATGGGGTCAATGTAGAGAGAGCTTTTCTCTGCATCTAACACAGTGCAGTACCTATCATGGGAGTGTTTGATGGGGACGGTGCAGAGGTTGTTATACTATGTATCTAACCCCGTGCTGTACCTGTCCTGGGAGTGTTTGATGGGGACAGTGTAGAGGGAGCTTTACTCTGTATCTAACCCCGTGCTGTACCTGTCCTGGGAGTGTTTGATGGGGACGGTGTAGAGGGAGCTTTACTCTGTATCTAACCCCGTGCTGTACCTGTCCTGTGATTGTTTGATGGTGACAGTTTAGAGCGAGCTTTACTCTGTATCTAACACCGTGCTGTACCTGAATGGGAGTGCTTGATGGGGACAGTGTAGAGGCAGCTTTACTCTGTATCTACCCCATTGCTGTACCTGTCCTGGGAGTGTTTGATGGGGACGGTGTAGAGGGAGCTTTACTCTGTATCTAACCCCGTGCTGTACCTGTCCTGGGAGTGTTTGATGGGGACGGTGTAGAGGGAGCTTTGCTCTGTATCTAACACTGTGCTGTACCTGTCCTGGGAGTGTTTGATGGGGACGGTGTAGAGGGAGCATTACTCTGTATCTAACCCCGTGCTGTACCTGTCATGGGAGTGTTTGATGGGGATAGTGTAGAAGGAGCTTTACTCTGTATCTAACCCCGTGCTCTACCTGTCATGGGAGTGTTTGATGGGGACGGTGTAGAGGGTGCTTTACTCTGTATCTAACCCCATGCTGTACCTGTCCTGGGAGTGTTTGATGGGGACAGTGTAGAGGGAGCATTACTCTATATCTAACCCCGTGCTTTATATATCCTGGGAGTGTTTGATGGTGACGGTTTAGAGGGAGCTTTACTCTGTATCTAACCCCGTGCTGTACCTGTCCTGCGAGTGTTTGATAGGGACGGTGTAGAGGGTGCTTTACTCTGTATCTAACCCCATGCTGTACCTTTCCTGGGAGTGTTTGATGGTTACAGTTGGAGGGAACTTTAATCTGTATCTAACACCGTGTTGTGCCTATCCTGGGATTTTTTGATGTGGAAAGTTTAGAGGGAGCTTTACTCTGTATCTATCCGCGTACTGTACCTGTCGTGGGACTGTTTGATGGGGACTGTGTAGAGGGAGATTTACTCTGTATCTAACCCCGTGGTGTACCTGTCCTAGGAGTGTTTGATGAGGATAGTGAAGAGGGAACTTCACTCTCTATATGACCACATGCTCTCTGTCCTGGGAGTGTTTGATGGGGACGGTGTAGAGGGAGATTTACTCTGTATCTAACCCCGTGCTGTACCTGTCCTGGGAGTGTTTGATGGGGACGGTGTAGAGGGAGATTTACTCTATATCTAACCACGTGCTGTACCTGTCCTGGGAGTGTTTAATGGGGACGGTGTAGAGGGAGCTTTACTCTGTATCTAACCCCGTGCTGTACCTGTCCTGGGAGTGTTTGATGGGGACAGCGTAGAGGGAGCTTTACCCTGTATCTAACCCCGTGCTGTACCTGTCCTGGGAGTGTTTGATGGGGACAGTGCAGAGGGAGCTTTACTCTGTATCTAACCCCGTGCTGTACCTGTCCTGGGAGTGTTTGATGGGGACAGTGTAGAGGGAGATTTACTCTGTATCTAACCCCGTGCTGTACCTGTCCTGGGAGTGTTTGATGGGGACAGTGCAGAGGGAGCTTTACTCTGTATCTAACACCGTGCTGTACCTGTCCTGGGAGTGTTTAATGGGGACGGTGTAGAGGGAGATTTACTCTGTATCTAACCCCATGCTGTATCTGCCCCAGAGTGTTTGGATGGGGCTGTTAATGGGTTCTCAGTGCTCGGAGTCTCTCTCACTCTGTACCTGACCAGAATTCCGTCTCACTGAGCAAAGTCTTCCTGCTGGGTTTCGTCTGAGGTCTGCGTTTGATTAGTGACCGTTTGCCCAGTCTTATTTTCTCTTTGCTAATATCGCTTGGCAGCAAGGTTAAATCCTGCAACAGAGGAACAGAAACAGGGTCTGAGCTCCCAGTCTCATAACCATTACAGCTCAAAAGGAGCCCTTCAGCCCATCCAGTATGTGCTGTCTCTCTGTGTGAGAGCAATACACCTCTTTCCAATATCCCACTTTCTCTCCGTAACTCTGCACATTCTCCCCCTCCCGATAACCATCCCATTCCCTCTGGAGTGCCTCGATTGACCCTCCCTCCCCGAAACTCTCAGGCAGCGCGTTCCAGACCCTAACCCCTCTATTGACCCTCCCTCCCCCACACTCTCAGGCAGCGCGTTCCAGACCCTAACCCCTCGATTGACCCTCCCTCCCCCACACTCTCAGACAGCGCGTTCCAGACCCTAACCCCTCGATTGACCCTCCCTCCCCCACACTCTCAGGCAGCGCGTTCCAGACCCTAACCCCTCGATTGACCCTCCCTCCCCCACACTCTCAGGCAGCGCGTTCCAGACCCTAACCCCTCGATTGACCCTCCCTCCCCCACACTCTCATGCAGCACGTTCCAGACCCTAACCCCTCGATTGACCCTCCCTCCCCCACACTCTCAGGCAGCGCGTTCCAGACCCTAACCCCTCGATTGACCCTCCCTCCCCCACACTCTCAGGCAGCGCGTTCCAGAACCTAACCCCTCGATTGACCCTCCCTCCCCCACACTCTCAGACAGCGCGTTCCAGATCCTAACCCCTCGATTGACCCTCCCTCCCCCACACTCTCAGGCAGCACGTTCCAGACCCTAAACCCTCGATTGACCCTCCCTCCCCCACACTCTCAGGCAGCGCGTTCCAGACCCTAACCCCTCGATTGACCCTCCCTCCCCCACACTCTCAGGCAGCGAGTTCCAGACCCTAACCCCTCGATTGACCCTCCCTCCCCCACACTCTCAGGCAGCGCGTTCCAGACCCTAACCCCTCGATTGACCCTCCCTCCCCCACACTCTCAGGCAGCGCGTTCCACATCCTAACCCCTCGATTGACCCTCCCTCCCCCACACTCTCAGCGCGTTCCAGACCCTAACCCCCTCGATTGACCCTCCCTCCCCCAAACTTTATTGGGACATTGCCCGAAACATTAGAAATCGCAGTGTGTGACCACCTGAAGCCCATATCTGACCCTGTCCCACTACAGAGTAAGTGGAGACACCAGCCCCTGAGTGAGCAAGAATATAACTAGAGAGAGAGGCAGAGAGCGAGGCAGAGAGAGAGGCAGAGAGAGAGAGACAGAGAGAGCGAGACAGAGAGAGTGAGACTGAGAGAGAGACAGAGAGAGAGACAGAGAGCGAGGCAGAGAGAGCGAGGCAGAGAGAGAGGCAGAGAGAGCGAGACAGAGAGAGTGAGACAGAGAGAGTGAGACAGAGAGAGAGACAGAGAGAGAGAGACAGAGAAATAGAGCGAGAGAGATAGAGGGAGATAGAGAAAGAGACATAAAGAGACAGAGATACCGAGAGAGATACAGAGAGAGAGAGATACAGAGAGAGAGAGACAGAGAGAGAGAGACAGAGAGAGAGAGACAGAGAAATAGTGCGAGAGAGAGAGGGTGGGAGAGAGAGACAGAGAGAGAGACTGAGAGAGAGACTGAGAGA
>JANJGN010004573.1:0-31995 GCA_026770705.1 Isurus oxyrinchus | reverse complement strand
CATGTGTATGCACGTATGTGTGTGTGTTCATGTGTGTGCACATGTACGTGTGTGTGTTCATGTGTGTGCACATGTACGTGTGTGTGTGTTCATGTGTGTGCACATGTACATGTGTGTGTGTTCATGTGTGTGCACATGTACTTGTGTGTGTGTGTTCATGTGTGTGCACATGTACGTGTGTGTGTTCATGTGTGTGCGCATGTACGTGTATGTGTGTTCATGTGTATGCACGTATGTGTGTGTGTTCATGTGTGTGCACATGTCCGTGTGTGTGTTCATGTGTGTGCACATGTACGTGTGTGTGTGTTCATGTGTGTGCACATGTACATGTGTGTGTGTTCATGTGTGTGCACATGTATGTGTGTGTGTTCATGTGTGTGCACATGTACGTGTGTGTGTGTTCATGTGTGTACACATGTATGTGTGTGTTCATGTGTGTGCACATGTACGTGTGTGTGATCATGTGTGTGCACATGTACATGTGTGTGTGTTCATGTGTGTGCGCACATGTCTATATGTGTGTGCGCCTGTGTGCATGCGTGTGTTTGTCTGCACGTACACATATATGTGTGTGCGTGTCCAGCTATGTTTTCTCATTCTTTCATGGGATGTGGGCACCACTGACATTTGTTGCCCATCCCTAATTGCCCTAGAACTGAGTGGGGCTCGCTGGACCATTTCAGAGGGGCATTTAAGAGTCAACCACGTTGCTGGGTGGGTCTGGAGTCACATGTAGGCCAGACCGGGTAAGGACAGCAGATTTCCTCCCCTAAAGGAGGCATTAGTGAACCAGATGGGTTTTTACAACAATCGATCGTTTCATGGTCACTGTTACTGAGACTAGCTTTATATTCCAGATTTTATTAATTGAATTTAAATTCCACCAGTCGCTGTGGTGGGATTTGAACCCGTGTCCCCAAAGCCTTACCGTGGGCCCCTGGATTACTAGCTCAGTGAGAGTGTTTGTGTGTGTGAATGTGTGAAAGACTATCTCACAGAATCAGGGAATTGTTACAGCACAAAAGGAAGGCCATTCAGCCCATCATGTCTGTACTGGGTCTCCGAATGAGCAATTTACCTAGTGCTACTTACCCGCCTTCTCCCCCGTAACCCTGCACAATCTTCGTCTTCAGTTAATGATCCAACTCCCTCTCGAAAGCCTCGAGTGAACCTGCCTCCCCCCCGACTCTCAGGCAGCGCATCCCAGATCCTAACCACTCGCTGCGTGAAAAAGTTTCACCTCGTGTCTCCATTGCCTCTTTTGCCAATCACCCTAAACCTGTGCCCTCTGGTTCTCGATCCTTCCACCAACGGGAACAGTTTCTCCCTGTCCGCTCCGTCCAGACCCCCCTCATGATTTTGAACACCTCGATCAAATCTCCTCTCGGCCTTCTCTTCTCCACGGAGAACAGTCACAGCTTCTCCAATCTGTCTACGTCACTGAAGTTCCTCATCCCTGGGTCCATACCCCTGAATCTTTTCTAATGGCTTCACATCCTTCCTAAAGCGCAGTGTCCAGACCTGGACACAATACTCCCAGCTGAGGCCGAACTAGTGTCTTAACCAAGTTCATCATAACCTCCCTGCTCTTGTCCCCTACGCCCCTATTAATAAAGGCCAAGATACTGTATGCTTTGTTAACCACTCTCTCAACCTGTCCTATACGCCCAGGTCCTTGTGTAGAGTAGAAAGGGTAAAGCCACAATGTGTACAGGTGTGGGTTATACGTGCTCTGTAATCCAATCCTGTGTGACTGTGTGCAGACTACGATCCTTGTGCATTTACCCTAGTGATTCAGTCTAATTGCTGCATAATCACACGTGTAAATGCTGTACAATATGGGGCTGTACAGTCACTGGGTGTGAGTGCCTGTACAAAAAGGGATTATACAGCTCTACACGTTTGTTACACAACAGGCAGTGTGTGTACATCGTCCCTGTGCAAGGCAAAGGGGGAAAACGCTCCCCACCAACTGTGCACCTCTTCATCCTTTGATGCCAACGACTTGACCATTAGCCTGGTTTACAAGTCCAGTGGGAGAGAGAGAGAGAGAGAGAGAGAGGGTGTGTGTTTGCGCATGTGTGTATGTGTGTATGTGTGTGTGTGTGTGTGTGTGCATATGCGTGTGCATGTCTGTGTGCATGTGTGTGTGTGTGCATATGTGCATGAGCGTGTGCGTATGTCTGTGTGTGTGTGCGTGTGTGTATGTCTGTGTGTGCGTGTGTGTATGTCTGTGTGTGTGTGTGTGTGTGTCTGTGTCTGTGTGGTGCGGTGTGTGTGTGCATGTGTGTGTATGTCTGTGTGTGTGCGTGGTGTGTATGTCTGTGTGTGTGTGTCTGTGTCTATGTGTGTGTGTGTCTGTGTCTATGTGTGTGTGTGTCTGTGTCTGTGTGTGTGTCTGTCTGTGTGTGTGCGTGTGTGCGCGTGTGTGTGTGCACGTGTGTGTGTGCGTGTGTGTGTGTGTGCGGTGTGTGTGTGTGTGTGTGTGTGTGTCTGTCTATCTGTCTGTCTGTCTGGTGTGTGTGTGTGTGTGTGTGTGTGTGTGTGTGTGTGTGTGTGTGTGTGTGTGTGTGTGTGTGTGTGTGTGTGCACGTGTGTCTGTCTGTCTGGTGTGTGTGTTTACCAGCACGAAAGGGCTGAACCAGCAAAGGGACTCTGACCTCTCCTCCCCAGCCACTGAGCTGACTCATCGATAGCCTGTTTCTCCTGTGTGTGTTTTTCTGTGTTGCAGGTGTGCTCCGGAAAGCCTGAAATCCGGAACTTTCTCCCACGCGTCTGACGTCTGGATGTTCGGAGTCGTGTTGTGGGAGCTGTTCTCGTACTGCGAGGAGCCTTGGATGGGGATGTACGGCCGAGAGGTGAAAAAGAGGCCGGTGCTTTTCGAGACAGAATCATTCTGGCACGGAGGGGGGGGAGGCCATTCAGCCCATCATGAACAAGCTGGCATAACGATGAGAGGTTCCTGAGAGGGTGGAGGGGGAGAAGTTATGTCCTCTGGCAAGTGGCGAACAGCCAGAGGCTGGAGATTTGATATCTCACAGGAGAGATGGTGGTGTAGGGGTGATGTCCCTGGGCTGGTAACCCAGAGGCCCAGGCTAATGCTCCAGAGACACGGGTTCAAATCCCACCACAGGTGACTGGTGGAGTTAAAATTCAATTAATAAATTAGTATTGAAAGCCAGTTTCAGTCATGGGGACCATGAAACTATCATCAATTGTTGTAAAAACCCCATCTGGTTCACTAATGCCCCCTTTAGGGGAAGGAAATCTGCCCATCCTTACCCGGTCTGGCCTACATGTGACTCCAGACCCACACAGCAATGTGGTTGGCTCTTAACTGCCCCCTGAAATGGCCGATGGTGCCCACTTACTTCAAGGGGCAATTAGGGACGGGCAACAAAGTTGGCCTTGTTAGCGACCCCCACATCTTGTGAATAATTTAAAAAAAACGAGTTGAAAGGGGGATGAGGAGAGCATTCTACCCCTCAGAGGGGGTTGCCAAGATCTGGAACGCTCTCCCTGAGCAGAGGAGCTGGAGGCTGATTATATAAATTATTTTAAAAAGAGAGTCAGAGAGGTATTTAAGAACAAAAATCTGGGGCGGGGGGGGCATGGGATTAAACATGAATGGGCTCTCAAAGAGCCAGCACAAGCATAAGTGGGCCGAATGGCCTCCTGTTGTACTTTGGGTTCCTCTGATCTGAAGAGGTGGGGCAAATAGCGTTGCTGGATTCCCCACAGCAGTTCCCCTGTCGCGTTAAATGTTAGCTGCGGCTCAGTGCCTAGCACTCACCACACCCCACCACCCCCCCCACCCGACCTCTCCCACCGAATCAGAAGGTCAGGGGTTCGAGCCCCACCCCAGAGACGTGAGCCCATGAAGGAGACTGAGGCAGCACTGAGGGAGTGCAGCACTGTCGGGGGTGCCCGCCTCAGGAGGAGACGACAAACGCAGGCGCTTTCCGGCGGATATGAAAGACCCCAAATGCCACGATTGGAAAAGCTTGGGAACTCTGCCCTCGGGGCCAGTCGGGCGCTTATCTCACTGCTGTTTGTGGGAGCTTGCTGTGCGCAAATTGGCTGCCGTGGTCCCGACGTCACAGCAGTGATTGCGCCGCAAAACGCCCTTCATCGGCTGTAAAGCACTTTGGGATGTCCTGGGAGGCGCTATAGCAATGTAAGTTCTTTCTGCCTCACGAGTGCGCAAACCACTTGTTGCAGTAGCTGACCTGTCCAGCAGGTGTCGCAAGATCGCAGAAGGGGGTGCCGTGCAGGAGGCCATTCAACCTGTCATGTCTCTGCTGGCTCCCTCTCTCTCTCTTTCTCTCTCTCTCTCTCTGCAAGAGCAACTCACCTTGTCTCACTGCCCCGACTTCTCCCCACAGACCTGCAAGTTCTCTCTCTGCGGATAATGAATCAATTCTCTTTGGAATAGCCTTGGGTTGACTCTCCCCGCGCCACACACTCTCAGGCAGCACACCCCAAATCCGAGCCTGAGTGTGAGGTTGAAGGAAGGACGCTTTGTAGAAGTTTTTTGCCTTGCACTCATCAGGACAACTGAAAGAATACCAAATGTCAGGGGGCGGGGTGGAGAGAAACAAGTTGATATTGTATGAGAAAGAGAGTGCTGATTGGTTGGCAAGCAGACACTGATTGGTGGAGGTGTTGCCATGGAGAACGGCCCTCCCTCCACACACTCTATTGGCTACCCCCCCACCCCGCCCCCACCCCCTCCCCCACCCCCCCCACCTATCCAATTCTACAGTGATGGTCTGCGCAGTGACACTAAGTGTGTGTGTGTCTCTCTCGCTCTCCCTCCAGATTTTAATGATGATCGATCGGGAAAAGAAGAGACTGGAGAAACCCGTGGACTGTCCCGGGAATATTTACAGCCTGGCGCTGCAGTGTTGGTCTGCGGCTCCTGAAGATCGCCCGAGATTCAGCGCTCTCCACCCACTAATGAAAGAGGTACCATTCCATCATTCTATTGCCTGCTTTCCACGCTCACTTTGTTGCCCCCTTCCCCCCACTGCAGGAAGCCCCGCCTTTTTTGTCATGGGAAGTGGGTGTGGCTGGCTGAGCCCAGCATTTATTGCCCACCCTTAGTTGCCCCCTTGAGAAGGTGGTGGTGAGCTGCCTTCTTGAGCCGCTGCAGTCCCTGTGGTGTAGGTACACCCACCGTGCTGTTAGGGAGGGAGTTCCAGGATTTTGACCCAGCGATAGTGAAGGAACGGCCGATATATTTCCAAGTCAGGATGGTGAGTGACTTGGAGGGGAACTTCCAGGTGGTGGTGTTCCCCATGTGTCTGCTGCCCTTGTCCTTCTAGATGGTAGTGGTCATGGGTTTGGAAGGTGCTGTCTAAGGAGCCTTGGTGAGTTGCTGCAGTGCATCTTGTAGATGGGACACACGCTGCTGCTACTGTGTGTCGGTGGTGGAGGGAGTGAATGTTTGTGGATGTGGTGCCAATCAAGCAGGGCTGCTTTGTCCTGGATGGTGTCGAGCTACTTGAGTGTTGTGGGAGCTGCACTCATCCAGGCAAGTGGATGAGTGCAGATTAGGGAGAGGGGTGAGGGTTATCGAGAGTGTGAGGGGGTGCAGGTTATACAGAGTGGGTGAGGGGTACGGGTTATAGAGAGTGAGCGAAGGGTGTGGGTTATAGAGCAGACCGATGTGGAACGAGATATTAAAGCTGTGCTTGTTCCCTGTGTCAGGCCCGCCCTGTGGAAGTGAGGGCTGTTCAGGATTTCAGTGAGGCAGGGAAGATGAAGATGCAGATTAACGATCACATCTCAGTTATTGATGGACGGTGAGTATACAGGGGCTGGGAGACGGTGTGTGTGAGTATACAGGGGCTGGGAGAGGGTGTGTGTGAGTATACAGGGGCTGGGAGAGGGTGTGTGTGAGTATACAGGGGCTGGGAGAGGGTGTGTGTGAGTATACAGGGGCAGGGAGAGGGTGTGTGTGAGTATACAGGGGCTGGGAGAGGGTGTGTGTGAATATACAGGTGCTGGGAGAGGGTGTGTGTGAATATACAGGGGCTGGGAGAGGGTGTGTGTGAGTATACAGGGGCTGGGAGAGGGTGTGTGTGAATATACAGGTGCTGGGAGAGGGTGTGTGTGAATATACAGGGGCTGGGAGAGGGTGTGTGTGAATATACAGGGGCTGGGAGAGGGTGTGTGTGAATATACAGGGGCTGGGAGAGGGTGTGTGTGAATATACAGGGGCTGGGAGAGATGTGTGTGTGAGTATACAGGGGCTGGGAGAGGGTGTGTGTGAATATACAGGGGCTGGGAGAGGGTGTGTGTGAGAATACAGGTGCTGGGAGAGGGTGTGTGTGAATATACAGGGGCTGGGAGAGGGTGTGTGTGAATATACAGGGGCTGGGAGAGGGTGTGTGTGAGAATACAGGTGCTGGGAGAGGGTGTGTGTGAATATACAGGGGCTGGGAGAGGGTGTGTGTGAATATACAGGGGCTGGGAGAGGGTGTGTGTGAGCATACAGGGGCTGGGAGAGGGTGTGTGTGAATATACAGGGGCTGGGAGAGGGTGTGTGTGAGTATACAGGGGCTGGGAGAGGGTGTGTATGAATATACAGGGGATGGGAGAGGGTGTGTGTGAATATACAGGGGCTGGGAGAGGGTGTGTGTGAGTATACAGGGGCTGGGAGAGGGTGTGTGTGAGTATACACGGGCATATCAGAGAGTATTACATTGAGGGGTGTGGGGTATATCAGAGAGTGTTACATTGAGGGGTGTGGGGTATATCAGAGAGTGTTACAGTGAGGGGTGTGGGGTATATCACAGAGTGTTACAGTGAGGGGTGTGGGGTATATCAGACAATGTTACATTGAGGGGTGTGGGGTATATCAGAGAGTGTTACAGTGAGGGGTGTGGGGTATATCAGACAATGTTACATTGAAAGGTGTGGGGTATATCAGAGAGTGTTACAGTGAGGGGTGTGGGGTATATCAGAGAGTGTTACAGTGAGGGGTGTGGGGCATATCAGACAATGTTACATTGAGGGGTGTGGGGTATATCAGAGAATGTTACTGTGAGGTGTGTGGAGTATATCAGAGAGTGTTACAGTAAGGGGTGTGGGGTATATCAGGGAGTATTACAGTGAGGGGTGTGGGGTTTATCAGAAAGTGTTACAGTGAGGGGTGTGGGGTATATCAGAGAGTGTTACAGTGAGAGGTGTGGGGTATATCAGAGAGTGTTATAGTGAGGGGTGTGGGGTATATCAGAGAGTGTTACAGTGAGGGGTGTGGGGTATATCAGAGAGTGTTACAGTGAGAGGTGTGGGGTATATCAGAGAGTGTTATAGTGAGGGGTGTGGGGTATATCAGAGAGTGTTACAGTGAGGGGTGTGGGGTATATCAGAGAGTGTTACAGTGAGGGGTGTGGGTATATCAGAGAGTGTTACAGTGAGGGGTATGGGGTATATCAGAGTGTTACAGTGAGGGGTGTGGGGTGTATCAGAGTGTTACAGTGAGGGCTGTGGGGTATATCAGAGTGTTACAGTGAGGGGTGTGGGGTATATCAGAGTGTTACAGTGAGGGGTGTGGGGTATATCAGAGTGTTACAGTGAGGGGTGTGGGGTATATCAGAGAGTGTTACAGTGAGGGGTGTGGGGTATATCAGAGAGTGTTACAGTGAGGGGTGTGGGGTATATCAGAGTGTGTTATAGTGAGGGGTGTGGGGTATATCAGAGAGTTTTACAGTGAGGGGTGTGGGGTATATCAGAGAGTGTTACAGTGAGGGGTGTGGGGTAAATCAGAGAGTGTTACAGTGAGGGATGTGAGGTATATCAGAGTGCTACAGTGAGGGGTGTGGGGTATATGAGAGTGTTACAGTGAGGGGTGTGGGGTATATCAGAGTGTTACAGTGAGGGGTGTGGGGTATATCAGAGAATGTTACTGTGAGGTGTGTGGAGTATATCAGAGAGTGTTACAGTGAGGGGTGTGGGATATTTCAGAGTGTTACACTGAGGGGTGTGGGGTATATCAGAGAGTTTTACAGTGAGGGGTGTGGGGTATATCAGAGAGTGTTACAGTAAGGGGTGTGGGGTATATCAGAGAGTGTTACAGTGAGAGGTGTGGGGTATATCAGAGAGTGTTATAGTGAGGGGTGTGGGGTATATCAGAGAGTGTTACAGTGAGGGGTGTGGGGTATATCAGAGTGTGTTACAGTGAGGGGTGTGGGGTATATCAGAGAGTTTTACAGTGAGGGGTGTGGGGTATATCAGAGAGTGTTACAGTGAGGGGTGTGGGATTTATCAGAAAGTGTTACAGTGAGGGGTGTGGGGTATATCAGAGAGTGTTACAGTGAGGGATGTGAGGTATATCAGAGTGCTACAGTGAGGGGTGTGGGGTATATGAGAGTGTTACAGTGAGGGGTGTGGGGTATATCAGAGTGTTACAGTGAGGGGTGTGGGGTATATCAGAGAATGTTACTGTGAGGTGTGTGGAGTATATCAGAGAGTGTTACAGTGAGGGGTGTGGGATATTTCAGAGTGTTACAGTGAGGGGTGTGGGGTATATCAGAGAGTGTTACAGTAAGGGGTGTGGGGTATATCAGAGAGTGTTACAGTGAGAGGTGTGGGGTATATCAGAGAGTGTTATAGTGAGGGGTGTGGGGTATATCAGGGAGTATTACAGTGAGGGGTGTGGGGTTTATCAGAAAGTGTTACAGTGAGGGGTGTGGGGTATATCAGAGAGTGTTACAGTGAGAGGTGTGGGGTATATCAGAGAGTGTTATAGTGAGGGGTGTGGGGTATATCAGAGAGTGTTACAGTGAGGGGTGTGGGGTATATCAGAGAGTGTTACAGTGAGAGGTGTGGGGTATATCAGAGAGTGTTATAGTGAGGGGTGTGGGGTATATCAGAGAGTGTTACAGTGAGGGGTGTGGGGTATATCAGAGAGTGTTACAGTGAGGGGTGTGGGGTATATCAGAGAGTGTTACAGTGAGGGGTATGGGGTATATCAGAGTGTTACAGTGAGGGGTATGGGGTATATCAGAGTGTTACAGTGAGGGGTGTGGGGTATATCAGAGTGTTACAGTGAGGGGTGTGGGGTATATCAGAGAGTGTTACAGTGAGGGGTGTGGGGTATATCAGAGAGTGTTACAGTGAGGGGTGTGGGGTATATCAGAGTGTGTTACAGTGAGGGGTGTGGGGTATATCAGAGAGTTTTACAGTGAGGGGTGTGGGGTATATCAGAGAGTGTTACAGTGAGGGATGTGAGGTATATCAGAGTGCTACAGTGAGGGGTGTGGGGTATATGAGAGTGTTACAGTGAGGGGTGTGGGGTATATCAGAGTGTTACAGTGAGGGGTGTGGGGTATATCAGAGTGTTACAGTGAGGGGTTCGGGGTATATCAGAGTGTTACAGTGAGGGGTATGGGGTATATCAGAGTGTTACAGTGAGGGGAGTGGGGTATATCAGAGTGTTACAGTGAGGGGTGTGGGGTATATCAGAGAGTGTTACAGTGAGGGGTGTGGGGTATATCAGAGAGTGTTACAGTGAGGGGTGTGGGGTATATCAGAGTGTGTTACAGTGAGGATGTGGGGTATATCAGAGAGTTTTACAGTGAAGGGTGTGGGGTATATCAGAGAGTATTACAGTGAGGGGTGTGGGTATATCAGAGAGTGTTACAGTGAGGGGTATGGGGTATATCAGAGTGTTACAGTGAGGGGTATGGGGTATATCAGAGTGTTACAGTGAGGGGTGTGGGGTATATCAGAGAGTGTTACAGTGAGGGGTGTGGGGTATATCAGAGAGTGTTACAGTGAGGGGTGTGGGTATATCAGAGAGTGTTACAGTGAGGGGTATGGGGTATATCAGAGTGTTACAGTGAGGGGTGTGGGGTGTATCAGAGTGTTACAGTGAGGGCTGTGGGGTATATCAGAGTGTTACAGTGAGGGGTGTGGGGTATATCAGAGTGTTACAGTGAGGGGTGTGGGGTATATCAGAGTGTTACAGTGAGGGGTGTGGGGTATATCAGAGAGTGTTACAGTGAGGGGTGTGGGGTATATCAGAGAGTGTTACAGTGAGGGGTGTGGGGTATATCAGAGTGTGTTACAGTGAGGGGTGTGGGGTATATCAGAGAGTTTTACAGTGAGGGGTGTGGGGTATATCAGAGAGTGTTACAGTGAGGGGTGTGGGATTTATCAGAAAGTGTTACAGTGAGGGGTGTGGGGTATATCAGAGAGTGTTACAGTGAGGGATGTGAGGTATATCAGAGTGCTACAGTGAGGGGTGTGGGGTATATGAGAGTGTTACAGTGAGGGGTGTGGGGTATATCAGAGTGTTACAGTGAGGGGTGTGGGGTATATCAGAGAATGTTACTGTGAGGTGTGTGGAGTATATCAGAGAGTGTTACAGTGAGGGGTGTGGGATATTTCAGAGTGTTACAGTGAGGGGTGTGGGGTATATCAGAGAGTGTTACAGTAAGGGGTGTGGGGTATATCAGAGAGTGTTACAGTGAGAGGTGTGGGGTATATCAGAGAGTGTTATAGTGAGGGGTGTGGGGTATATCAGGGAGTATTACAGTGAGGGGTGTGGGGTTTATCAGAAAGTGTTACAGTGAGGGGTGTGGGGTATATCAGAGAGTGTTACAGTGAGAGGTGTGGGGTATATCAGAGAGTGTTATAGTGAGGGGTGTGGGGTATATCAGAGAGTGTTACAGTGAGGGGTGTGGGGTATATCAGAGAGTGTTACAGTGAGAGGTGTGGGGTATATCAGAGAGTGTTATAGTGAGGGGTGTGGGGTATATCAGAGAGTGTTACAGTGAGGGGTGTGGGGTATATCAGAGAGTGTTACAGTGAGGGGTGTGGGGTATATCAGAGAGTGTTACAGTGAGGGGTATGGGGTATATCAGAGTGTTACAGTGAGGGGTATGGGGTATATCAGAGTGTTACAGTGAGGGGTGTGGGGTATATCAGAGTGTTACAGTGAGGGGTATGGGGTATATCAGAGTGTTACAGTGAGGGGTGTGGGGTATATCAGAGTGTTACAGTGAGGGGTGTGGGGTATATCAGAGAGTGTTACAGTGAGGGGTGTGGGGTATATCAGAGAGTGTTACAGTGAGGGGTGTGGGGTATATCAGAGTGTGTTACAGTGAGGGGTGTGGGGTATATCAGAGAGTTTTACAGTGAGGGGTGTGGGGTATATCAGAGAGTGTTACAGTGAGGGATGTGAGCTATATCAGAGTGCTACAGTGAGGGGTGTGGGGTATATGAGAGTGTTACAGTGAGGGGTGTGGGGTATATCAGAGTGTTACAGTGAGGGGTGTGGGGTATATCAGAGTGTTACAGTGAGGGGTTCGGGGTATATCAGAGTGTTACAGTGAGGGGTATGGGGTATATCAGAGTGTTACAGTGAGGGGAGTGGGGTATATCAGAGTGTTACAGTGAGGGGTGTGGGGTATATCAGAGAGTGTTACAGTGAGGGGTGTGGGGTATATCAGAGAGTGTTACAGTGAGGGGTGTGGGGTATATCAGAGTGTGTTACAGTGAGGATGTGGGGTATATCAGAGAGTTTTACAGTGAAGGGTGTGGGGTATATCAGAGAGTATTACAGTGAGGGGTGTGGGTATATCAGAGAGTGTTACAGTGAGGGGTATGGGGTATATCAGAGTGTTACAGTGAGGGGTATGGGGTATATCAGAGTGTTACAGTGAGGGGTGTGGGGTATATCAGAGTGTTACAGTGAGGGGTGTGGGGTATATCAGAGAGTGTTACAGTGAGGGGTGTGGGGTATATCAGAGAGTGTTACAGTGAGGGGTGTGGGGTATATCAGAGTGTGTTACAGTGAGGGGTGTGGCGTATATCAGAGAGTTTTACAGTGAGGGGTGTGGGGTATATCAGAGAGTGTTACAGTGAGGGATGTGAGGTATATCAGAGTGCTACAGTGAGGGGTGTGGGGTATATGAGAGTGTTACAGTGAGGGGTGTGGGGTATATCAGAGTGTTACAGTGAGGGGTGTGGGGTATATCAGAGTGTTACAGTGAGGGGTTCGGGGTATATCAGAGTGTTACAGTGAGGGGTATGGGGTATATCAGAGTGTTACAGTGAGGGGAGTGGGGTATATCAGAGTGTTACAGTGAGGGGTGTGGGGTATATCAGAGAGTGTTACAGTGAGGGGTGTGGGGTATATCAGAGAGTGTTACAGTGAGGGGTGTGGGGTATATCAGAGTGTGTTACAGTGAGGATGTGGGGTATATCAGAGAGTTTTACAGTGAAGGGTGTGGGGTATATCAGAGAGTATTACAGTGAGGGGTGTGGGATATATCAGAGAGTATTACAGTGAGGGGTGTGGGGTATATCAGAAAGTGTTACAGTGAGAGGTGTGGGGTATATCAGAGAGTGTTATAGTGAGGGGTGTGGGGTATATCAGAGTGTTACAGTGAGGGGTGTGGGGTATATCAGAGTGTTACAGTGAGGGGTGTGGGGTATATCAGAGTGTGGCAGTGAGGGGTGTGGGGTATATCAGAGTGTTACAGTGAGGGGTGTGGGGTATATCAGAGGGTGTTACAGTGAGGGGTGTGGGGTATATCAGAGTGTTACAATGAGGGGTGTGGGGTATATCAGAGTGTTACAGTGAGTGGTGTGGGGTATATCAGAGAGTGTTACGGTGAGGGGTGTGGGGTATATCAGAGTGTTACAGTGAGGGGTGTGGAGTATATCAGAGTGTTACAGTGAGGGGTGTGGGGTATATCAGAGAGTGTTACAGTGAGGGGTGTGGGGTATATCAAAGTGTTACAGTGAGGCGTGTGGGTTATATCAGACAGTGTTACAATGAGGGGTGTGGGGTATATCAGAGTGTTACAGTGAGTGGTGTAGGGTATATCAGAGAGTGTTACGGTGAGGGGTGTGGGGTATATCAGAGTGTTACAGTGAGGGGTGTGGAGTATATCAGAGTGTTACAGTGAGGGGTGTGGGGTATATCAGAGAGTGTTACAATGAGGGGTGTGGGGTATATCAGAGAGTGTTACAGTGAGGGGTGTGGGGTATATCAGAGTGTGTTACAGTGAGGGGTGTGGGGTATATCAGAGTGTTACAGTGAGAATTGTGGGGTATATCAGGGAGTATTACAGTGAGGGGTGTGGGGTTTATCAGAAAGTGTTACAGTGAGGGGTGTGGGGTATATCAGAGAGTGTTACAGTGAGGGGTGTGGGGTATATCAGAGAGTGTTACAGTGAGGGGTGTGGGGTATATCAGAGTGTGTTACAGTGAGGGGTGTGGGGTATATCAGAGTGTTACAGTGAGGGGTGTGGGGTATATCAGAGAGTGTTACAGTGAGGGGTGTGGGGTATATCAGAGTGTGTTACAGTGAGGGGTGTGGGGTATATCAGGGAGTATTACAGTGAGGGGTGTGGGGTTTATCAGAAAGTGTTACAGTGAGGGGTGTGGGGTATATCAGAGTGTTACAGTGAGGGGTGTGGGGTATATCAGAGTGTTACAGTCAGGGGTGTGGGGTATATCAGAGAGTGTTACAGTGAGGGGTGTGGGGTATATCAGAGTGTTACAGTGAGGGGTGTGGGGTATATCAGAGTGTGTTACAGTGAGGGGTGTGGGGTATATCAGAGTGTTACAGTGAGGGGTGTGGGGTATATCAGAGTGTGTTACAGTGAGGGGTGTGGGGTATATCAGAGTGTTACAGTGAGGGGTGTGGGGTATATCAGAGTGTGTTACAGTGAGGGGTGTGGGGTATATCAGAGTGTTACAGTGAGGGGTGTGGGGTATATCAGAGAGTGTTACAGTGAGGGGTGTGGGGTATATCAGAGAGTTTTACAGTGAGGGGTGTGGGGTATATCAGAGAGTTTTACAGTGAGGGGTGTGGGGTATATCAGAGAGTTTTACAGTGAGGGGTGTGGGGTATATCAGAGAGTGTTACAGTGAGGGATGTGGGGTATATCAGAGAGTGTTACAGTAAGGGGTGTGGGCTATATCAGAGAGTGTTACAGTGAGGAGTGTGGGGTATATCAGAGAGTGTTACAGTGAGGGGTGTGGGGTATATCAGAGAGTGTTACAGTAAGGGGTGTGGGCTATATCAGAGAGTGTTACAGTGAGGGGTGTGGGGTATATCAGAGTGTTACAGTGAGGGGTGTGGGGTATATCAGAGTGTTACAGTGAGGGGTGTGGGGTATATCAGAGAGTTTTACAGTGAGGGGTGTGGGGTATATCAGAGAGTTTTACAGTGAGGGGTGTGGGGTATATCAGAGAGTTTTACAGTGAGGGGTGTGGGGTATATCAGAGAGTGTTACAGTGAGGGGTGTGGGATATATCAGAGAGTGTTACAGTGAGGGGTGTGGGGTATATCAGAGTGTGTTACAGTGAGGGGTGTGGGGTATATCAGAGTGTTACAGTGAGGGGTGTGGGGTATATCAGAGAGTGTTACAGTGAGGGGTGTGGGGTATATCAGAGAGTGTTACAGTGAGGGGTGTGGGGTATATCAGAGAGTGTTACAGTGAGGGGTGTGGGGTATATCAGTGTGTTACAGTGAGGGGTGTGGGGTATATCAGAGAGTGTTACAGTGAGGTGTGTGGGGTATATCAGAGAGTGTTACAGTGAGGGGTGTGGGGTATATCAGAGTGTTACAGTGAGGGGTGTGGGGTATATCAGTGTGTTACAGTGAGGGGTGTGGGGTATAGCAGAGTGTTACAGTGAGGGGTGTGGGGTGTATCAGAGAGTGTTACAGTGAGGGGTGTGGGGTATATCAGTGTGTTACAGTGAGGGGTGTGGGGTATATCAGAGAGTGTTACAGTGAGGGGTGTGGGGTATATCAGTGTGTTACAGTGAGGGGTGTGGGGTATATCAGAGTGTTACAGTGAGGGGTGTGGGGTATATCAGTGTGTTACAGTGAGGGGTGTGGGGTATATCAGAGAGTGTTACAGTGAGGGGTGTGGGGTATATCAGAGTGTTACAGTGAGGGGTGTGGGATATATCAGTGTTACAGTGAGGGGTGTGGGGTATATCAGAGAGTGTTACAGTGAGGGGTGTGGGGTATATCAGTGTGTTACAGTGAGGGGTGTGGGGTATATCAGAGAGTGTTACAGTGAGGGGTGTGGGGTATATCAGTGTGTTACAGTGAGGGGTGTGGGGTATATCAGAGTGTTACAGTGAGGGGTGTGGGGTATATCAGTGTGTTACAGTGAGGGGTGTGGGGTATATCAGAGAGTGTTACAGTGAGGGGTGTGGGGTATATCAGAGTGTTACAGTGAGGGGTGTGGGATATATCAGTGTTACAGTGAGGGGTGTGGGGTATATCAGAGTGTTACAGTGAGGGGTGTGGGGTGTATCAGAGAGTGTTACAGTGAGGGGTGTGGGGTATATCAGTGTGTTACAGTGAGGGGTGTGGGGTATATCAGAGAGTGTTACAGTGAGGGGTGTGGGGTATATCAGTGTGTTACAGTGAGGGGTATGGGGTATAACAGAGTGTTACAGTGAGGGGTGTGGGGTATATCAGTGTGTTACAGTGAGGGGTGTGGGGTATATCAGAGAGTGTTACAGTGAGGGGTGTGGGGTATATCAGAGTGTTACAGTGAGGGGTGTGGGGTATATCAGAGAGTGTTACAGTGAGGGGTGTGGGGTATATCAGAGAGTGTTACAGTGAGGAGTGTGGGGTATATCAGAGTGTTACAGTGAGGAGTGTGGGGTATATCAGAGAGTGTTACAGTGAGGGGTGTGGGGTATATCAGAGAGTGTTACAGTGAGGGGTGTGGGGTATATCTGTCAGTGTTGTCCTAAAGTTTCTGGCTGGTTTGCTACATGATTCACTTTTGTACTTCTGCCGCTATGTCTTGTCTCGATCCTGTTGTGTGCCTGGAGAGATGACTCCCGGTTTCAGCTTTTGTTCTCTGTCACCCCACCCCCCACCCCCCCCACCTCCAGGCCTGAACTGGTTTTCTGGCGAGGACAGAACAAGCGGACGCTGCAGGTGGGCCTGTTCCCCCCAGGCTGTGTGGCCACCTGTCTGAACCGCACCGGCCCCCACATCAGTCCCCCACTGCGGAGCAGCTTTAGCCACATCGGACACGGAGACATCGACCCTCGACGCTCTTGGGGCTTCCCGGATAAAATCAACGAGTACGTCTGCAGTCCAGCGCCTTTCCCGAACCCCGGACCGTCGACTCTTGCGACCTGGAGAACCTCAGGCTCCAACCCGGGCCTTGTGCTGGGCTCATTTTTAGAGCTGCCCATTTCATGGTCAGGTGTCCTTATTAGAGCGCCCGCGGGGTGTATCAGAAAGGATTAGAGTTGAGGAAGGGCCTGGTGTTACCTGGGTGGGGCTGGGGGTTTCTAGGGAAGAGGCCGCTCGTCCGTCTTCTTGGCCTGCACAGGCCTAAGGTCAAAGGTCGAAAGAATTGGTGGTTGTTTCATTCTTTCGTGGGATGTGGGCGTCACTGGCAAGGCCAGCATTTGTCGCCCATCCCTAATTACCCTTGACCGGAGAGGGCTCGCTGGGCCTTTTCAGAGGATAAAAACAAAAAAACTGCGGATGCTGGAAATCCAAAACAAAAACAGAATTACCTGGAAAAACTCAGCAGGTCTGGCAGCATCGGCGGAGAAGAAAAGAGTTGACGTTTCGAGTCCTCATGACCCTTCGACAGAACTTGAGTTCGAGTCCAAGAAAGAGTTGAAATATAAGTTGGTTTAAGGTGTGTGTGTGTGTGGGGGGGCGGAGAGATAGAGAGAGAGAGAGAGAGAGAAGTGGAGGGGGTTGGTGTGGTTGTAGGGACAAACAAGCAGTGATAGAAGCAGATCATCAAAAGATGTCAACAACAATAGAACAAAAGAACACATAGGTGTTAAAGTTGGTGATATTATCTAAACGAATGTGCTAATTAAGAATGGATGGTAGGGCACTCAAGGTACAGCTCTAGTGGGGGTGGAGGGAGCATAAAAGATTTTAAAATATTTAAAAATAATGGAAATAGGTGGGAAAAGAAAAATCTATATAATTTATTGGTAAAAAAGGAAGGGGGAAACAGAAAGGGGGTGGGGATGGGGGAGGGAGCTCACGACCTAAAGTTGTTGAATTCAATATTCAGACCGGAAGGCTGTAAAGTGCCTAGTCGGAAGATGAGGTGTTGTTCCTCCAGTTTGCGTTGGGCTTCACTGGAACAGTGCAGCAGGCCAAGGACAGACATGTGGGCAAGAGAGCAGGGTGGAGTGTTAAAATGGCAAGCGACAGGGAGGTTTGGGTCATTCTTGCGGACAGACCGCAGGTGTTCTGCAAAGCGGTCACCCAGTTTACGTTTGGTCTCTCCAATGTAGAGGAGACCACATTGGAAACAACGAATGCAGTAGACTAAGTTGGGGGAAATGCAAGTGAAATGCTGCTTCACTTGAAAGGAGTGTTTGGGCCCTTGGACGGTGAGGAGAGAGGAAGTGAAGGGGCAGGTGTTGCATCTTTTGCGTGGGCATGGGGTGGTGCCATAGGAGGGGGTTGAGGAGCAGGGGGTGATGGAGGAGTGGACCAGGGTGTCCCGGAGGGAGCGATCCCTACGGAATGCCGATGGGGGGGGTGAAGGGAAGATGTGTTTGGTGGTGGCATCATGCTGGAGTTGGCGGAAATGGCGGAGGATGATCCTTTGAATGCGGAGGCTGGTGGGGTGATAAGTCAGGACAAGGGGGACCCTATCATGTTTCTGGGAGGGAGGAGAAGGCGTGAGGGCGGATGCGCGGGAGATGGGCCAGACACGGTTGAGGGCCCTGTCAACGACCGTGGGTGGAAAACCTCGGTTAAGGAAGAAGGAGGACATGTCAGAGGAACCGTTTTTGAAGGTAGCATCATCGGAACAGATGCGACGAAGGCGAAGGAACTGGGAGAATGGGATGGAGTCCTTACAGGAAGCGGGGTGTGAGGAGCTGTAGTCGAGGTAGCTGTGGGAGTCGGTGGGTTTGTAATGGATATTGGTGGACAGTCTATCACCAGAGATTGAGACAGAGAGGTCAAGGAAGGGAAGGGAAGTGTCAGAGATGGACCACGTGAAAATGATGGAGGGGTGGAGATTGGAAGCAAAATTAATAAATTTTTCCAAGTCCCGACGAGAGCCTGAAGCGGCACCGAAGTAATCATCGATGTACCGGAGAAAAAGTTGTGGAAGGGGGCCGGAGTAGGACTGCAACAAGGAATGTTCCACATACCCCATAAAGAGACAGGCATAGCTGGGGCCCATGCGGGTACCCATAGCCACACCTTTTATTTGGAGAAAGTGAGAGGGGTTGAAGGAGAAATTGTTCAACGTGAGAACAAGTTCAGCCAGACGGAGGAGAGTGGTGGTGGATGGGGATTGTTCGGGCCTCTGTTCGAGGAAGAAGCTAAGGGCCCTCAGACCATCCTGGTGGGGGATGGAGATGTAGAGGGATTGGACGTCCATGGTGAAGAGGAAGTGGTTGGGGCCAGGGAACTGGAAATTGTTGATGTGACGTAAGGTGTCAGAGGAATCACGGATGTAGGTGGGAAGGGACTGGACAAGGGGAGAGAGAAGGGAGTCAAGATAACGAGAAATGAGTTCTGTGGGGCAGGAGCAAGCTTTTCAGAGGATGGTTGGGAGTCAACCCTGTCGCTGTGGGTCTGGGAGTCACGTGTAGGCCAGACCGGGTAAGGAGGGCAGATTTCCTTCCCTGAAGGGGGCATTGGAGAACCAGATGGGGTTTTTTACAACGATCGATGATAGTTTCATGGTCACCATGACTGAAACTGGCTTTATGCTCCACATTTATTTGTTGTTGACTGAATTGAAATTCCACCAGAGGCTGTGGTTGGATTTGAACCCATTACCCCAGAGCATTAGCCTGGGTCTATGGATCACTCGTCCACCGATGTTACTACCACAACACCATCTCGGCCGAGTGTTGAGGGGTGTTCCATGGTTACCATGTGGTGGAACCCTGCCCGGCAACAACCCGGGCAGTCACAGGAGCGGAAGAGGGGCAATTGACCAGCCCTGATTCCATTGGCTCCCCTCCCTTCCCTTCCCCCAATCCCCCCTTCACGGGTCATTCAGGAGTAAGGCCATTCGGCCCATCTTTGCTGTCTGTCTGCTTGACTCGACAGCCCAACCCAATCGATCCCCGAGATGCTTTGCCTCTAGGATCTAGCCCTTCCGGCCTCCTATCTTTCCGTGTCCCAGCTAAACATTCGCCCTGTTTCCCAAACCTCTCCCCCACTGCCCACCACAAAGCTCCGCCTCCCACCCGCTGGCGTTCCACTGCCCACCCCCTTTGTGCCTTCACCCATTCCACTCACTGACCACCCTCTCTGATCTTGCAGGAAGATGTGGGGTTCCTCACCAGAGAACCACAACCCAATCCAGCTGCTGAAGATGTCGGGTAAGTTGGCAGCACAAGGGGAGAGTTGGCCTCGCATGACACGGGCTGGCGTGACACAGGCTGGCGTGACACGGGTTGGCGTGACACGGGCTGGCATGACACAGATTGGCGTGACACAGGCTGGCGTGACACGGACTGGCGTGACACGGACTGGCGTGACACAGGCTGGCGTGACACGGGCTGGCGTGACACGGACTGGCGTGACACAGGCTGGCGTGACACGGGCTGGCGTGACACGGACTGGCGTGACACGGTCTGGCGTGACACAGGCTGGCGTGACACGGGTTGGCATGACACGGGTTGGCGTGACACGGGCTGGCATGACACGGACTGGCGTGACACAGGCTGGCGTGACACGGACTGGCGTGACACGGGCTGGTGTGACACGGGCTGGCGTGACACGACTGGCGTGACACAGGCTGGTGTGACACAGGCTGGCGTGACACGGACTGGCGTGACACAGGCTGGCGTGACACGGACTGGCGTGACACGGACTGGCGTGACACGGGCTGGCGTGACACAGACTGGCGTGACACGGGCTGGCGTGACGTGGGCTGGCGTGACGTGGGCTGGCGTGACGTGGGCTGGCGTGGCGTGGGCTGGCGTGACGTGGGCTGGCGTGACATAGACTGGCGTGACATAGACTGGCGTGACATAGACTGGCGTGACGTGGGCTGGCGTGACGTGGGCTGGCGTGACGTGGGCTGGCGTGACGTGGGCTGATGTGACGCGGGCTGGCGTGACGTGGACTGGCATGACGCAGGCTGGCGTGACCAGACCTAGTTTGACAAGACTGAATAAAGGGAGCAGCAGTGTTCTAGGGGCCTGGTGAATAATCAACGTGAGATTCAAACCAGCAGGAATGTTACACAATCCCCCAAACTGCATAGTCATCAAGTCACAGAGTCTACAGCACAGAAAGAGGCCCTTCGGCGCATCGAGCTGCGCCGGTCAAACAAGTTCCTAATTATCCTAATCCCATTTTCCAGCACAGGGCCCATAGCCTTGTATACCACGTCATCACAAGTGCACACCCAAAATAGAGAATAATTTAGCCTTGAATATATTCAGTGACCCAGTTCAACTCCAACAGGCTTAGGCCTCACCTGGTCAACCTTCATTTTGAACAACTTTAAAACAATTGACAATTTTTGAATTCAAATTCCACCACATTGGGATTTGAACTCAGGTTCACCAGATTATTACCCTGGGTCTCGTGGATTACCAGTCCAGCGCCTACACCACTGCACCATCGCCTCCCCCGTTGCCGTGGGACCGGAGTCACGTATGGGCCCAGGCTGGGTAAAGACGCCAGGTTCCAATTCCCGAAAGGACGAACGAGCCTTTTCTTGTGGTTCGGCAGTCGGACAGCTTCACAGCCCCTTCCACCAATCCCAGCTGGACTCAGCTGCTCAGCCCCATCCCAGGTGCTAGACCAAAGAAGCAATGGAGAGACAAGGAGAAACTTTTTCACGCAGCGAGTGGTTAGGATCTGGATTGTGCCGCCTGAGAGAGTGGGTGGGGGAGGGGGGTGGGGGGGGGGGGTGGGGGTTATGTGGGGAGCAAGGTGGGGAGACAGGGTCAATCGAGGCATTCAAGAGGGAGTCGGGTTGTTATCCGGAAAGGGAGAATGTGCAGGGAGATTGGCAGGGGGTGGTGGTGGGGGGGTTAGTGACCCGTTCAGAGAGCCGGCAGAGACACTCTGGGCCGATTGGCCTCCTCCTGCGTTGTGAACTGTCGGTGATTCTACCAACGACGGCGTTGGCCTTAAGATCCGAATGGAAAGGAGAGCTGCTGGAGTCACCCAGCAGGGTCAGGTAGCACCCCTGGAGAGGATGAGCAGATTAACCCTTCCAGGTTAACCTTCCATTGGGACTGGGGACATTGGAGATGCCGGAGGTTTTGAGCAAGCGGAGGAGGGGACGGTGGAAAAAGAGCGTAAGGAATAGGAGCAGCAGCAGGCCATTCGGCCCCTCGAGCCTGCACCACCAGTCCATACAATCATGGCTGATCTGCCCCAGTCCTCAACTCCCTCTTTTGTGCCAGCTCCTCACAGCCCCTCAACGAAAGGAATCAGGCAGAAGACGGGAGGGATTAAATGACAAGAGAGTTGTTCGGTGAGGACCCAAAGGAGGGGTAATACGGCAAAGCAAGGAAACACAAGGTGAGTCTGGAGGAGGTGTGATTGACAGATTTATGAGTAAGCAGGTAACTGGAACAAAAGGCATATGGGACACTTGCCTTTATCAATCGAGGCATAGATTACAAACGTAGGGAGGTGATGTTGGAGTTGTATAGAACCTTGGTGAGGCCACAGCTGGAGTACTGTGTGCAGTTCTGGTCGCCACATTATAGGAAGGATGTGATTGCACTGGAGCGGGTGCAGAGGAGATTCACCAGGATGTTGCCTGGGATGAAACATTTAAGTTATGAAGAGAGGTTGGATAGACTTGGGTTGTTTTCGATGGAGCAGAGAAGACTGAGGGGCGACCTGATCGAGGTGTACAAGATTATGAGGGGCATGGACAGGGTGGATAGGGAGCAGCTGTTCCCCTTAGTTGAAGGGTCAGTCACAAGGGGACATAAGTTCAAGGTGAGGGGCAGGAGGTTTAGGGGGGATGTGAGGAAATACTGTTTTTACCCAGAGGGTGGTGAGGGTCTGGAATGCGCTGCCTGGGAGAGTGGTGGAGGCGGGTTAGCCTCACATCCTTTAAAAAGTACCTGGATGAGCACTTGGCACGTCATAACATTCAAGGCTATGGGGCCAAGTGCTGGTAAATGGGATTAGGGAGGTAGGTCAGGTGTTTCTCACGTGTCGGTGCAGACTCGATGGGCCGAAGGGCCTCTCCTGCTCTGTGTGATTCTGTAATTGTATGAAGAGAAAAGCAACAGGGAGGTCCAAGCCTGTGAAGAGAACGAAGCCCGCGATGGCTGTGCACTTTTCCCTTTTTTCCATTACATTTCCCCCTTTTACATCTCTAACTTTCCCCAGTTCTGATGAAAGGTCACACAGAGGTGAAGCGTTTAAACCCCCCGCCCCCATCCCCGGCCCCCCCGTCTCTCTCTCTCTCTCTCCACAGAGATTCCCCCAGCCCGCTGAGTATATACAGCGTTCCCGGATTTTATTTCAGACTTGCGGCATCCTCGGCGTTTTGCTTTCGCCGCCCGTCTACCAAGACCGAGCCCCCTCCCCCCCACTCCTGCGGGCGGGTGCCGTGGGTGCGCCAGTGCCGCAGGGAACGCAGCGGTTTCAAGAGGGCGGCTTGCCACCCACCTCCCTCGAGGGGCAATTAGGGACAGGGGTGGGGGGGACACACGCTGGGCCCGGCCAGCGACACCCACAACCCTGTGAAAGGATCCAAATGAAACCCCAAATGGTTCCACTCAAAGCCCTCGAGGGAAGTGAGCTTCGCTTCCTTCGCTGCACGAGACAGGTCCTTCATACCCCCACCGAGGGCAACTAGGGACGGGTAATAAATGCTGTCCCTCCCAGCCCAAGATGGGAAAGGGGCAATCATTTGGATGTCAGTGGGTGGCGCTCTTGCCTTCCGAGCCAAGGAGGTGGTGGGTTCGAGGCCCGCCCCACAGACTTGGTCACCAAACCCACGTCAACGCTCCCACCGAGGGAGTGCTGCACTGTCGCACGAGGTGTTAAGCTGAGGCAGCATAGCGGACCCCCGCTGTTTCAAAGAAGACTCCCCTCAGCTGGGGCGGGTGGATTTACCCCTTGACGGGTATCACAGAAGACAGATGAACGTGGCCATTGTAGCCCGTGGAGTTAAGAGGGGACAGGAGCGTGTGCATGTGGAATTGGCTGAGTGATGGTGGGGGGGTGGGTGGCGGAGTGGGGGGAGAATTTTCTCCCTGTCGGGCAGACCAGGTGCAGAGCCAATTGGTTGCGCGTCACCATCTTGTGTGGACAGGCCAATGAAGGCTCACCCAGCGCTACCTGTGCGGGCATTGGGAGGGGTGGTGGTGGTGGGGAGGGGGTGGGGAGGGGGGGTGGGGGAGCTGCCGGAGGGAGAGTCGGGACTTGCTTATCGGGTGCATGGTGCACGTGACAGAGACCTCCTTGCGAGAGAGGTTAATTTAAGAATCAAGCATTGTAAAGAAAAGAGAGAAGTTATTCAGACACGTCCCCCTCATGTGACCGTGTCACTTGGGCTGGGACAGGTTTATGTATTTTAATAAGACAAAGTTTTATTTAATTTACAAACCCTTCGCGAAACCTCGTCCCGCCCGTGAATGAGGTTTCGTGGAAAATACGAAGGCTGCCTGGGGTCTCCGCCTGCCCTTAAGGTCGGGCGGACGTCCCAGACAATCAGTTCCTTGAGGTGATTATTGGCCTGAACAGGCCTCTGTCTGGTGCGCACCCACCGAACTGAAGGTCGGAATGATCCACGCCCGATTTCACCGCCCATCCTTTTACATGTCAGGGTGCGTCCCGCTCGCCGACCTGAACGTTCAGACTAGTGGCTAATGGATGGAGGAAGTTTGTTGTGGGCCCAGGGGTCAGCGCTGGGACCCCTGCTCTTCCTGACACGTATCAAGCCTCGGGGCGCAGGGGACAATTTCAAAGTTTGCGGATGGTACGAAACTTGGGAGCGTTGTGAACTGTGAGGAGGACAGTGTGGAACTTCAGAAGGACGTGGACAAGTTGGTGGAGTGGGCAGAGAGGTGGCAGATAGAGTTTAATGCGGAGAAGTGTGAGATGATGCATTTTGGCGGGGAGAACATAAAGAGACCGTGTAAAATAAAGAGCGCAACTTTAAAGAGGGTGCAGGAGCAGAGGGACTTGGGTGTATATGTGCACAAGTCATTGAAGGTGGCGGGACAGTTTGAGAGCACGGTTAATAAAGCATACAGCAAACTAGGCTTTATTAATAGGGGCATGGAGTACAAGAGCAAGGGGGTTATGTTGAACTTGTATAAAACACTAGCCCATCCTCAACTAAAGGATTGTGCCCAGTCCTGGATGCTGTGCTTTAGGGAGGATATGAAGACATTGGAGAGGGTGCAAAAACGATTCAAGAGAATGACTCCAGGGATGAGGAACTGCAGTTATAAAGACAGATTGGAGAAGTTGGGATTGTTCTCTTTGGAGAAGAGAAGGCCGAGAGGAGATTTGATTGAGGTGTTCAAAATCATGAGGGGGTCTGGACGGAGCGGACAGGGAGAAACTGTTCCCATTGGTGGAAGGATCGAGAACCAGAGGGCACAGGTTTAGAGTAATTGGCAAAAAAAGGCAATGGAGACAGGAGGAGAAACTTTCTCAAACAGCGAGCGGTTAGGATCTGGAATGCGCTGCCTGAGAGTGGGGGGGGGAGGCAGAGTCAATCGAGGGATTCAGGAGAGAATTGGATTATTACCTGAAAGGGAAGAATGTGCAGGGTTACGGGGAGAAGGCCGGGGGAGAGGCACTGGGTGCGTTGCTCATTCGGAGAGCTGGCAGAGACACGATGGGCTGAATGACCTCCTTCTGTGCTGTAACAATCCTGTGATTATATGTCCTTGCTGTTTGTGGGGAGCTTGCTGTGCACAAATTGGCATCACCATTCCTAAGTTATGGCAATGGCTACACTTCAAAAGTGTTTCCATTGACGATAAAGCACTTCGGGACATTTTAAGACCGTGAGCGGTGCTATAGAAATGCAAGTCTGTCTTACTACCTACCTAAGGGGCTAGTGGTGTCACCAACAAGTTCTCTTCACTGTAGGCTACAATGTTCTGACTAGGCCCCGGCCTCTGTGTGTGTGTGTGTTTGGATCCTCAGGCCTCTCCCGAAGTCTGGACTCGAACGTTGACAAGGAGGAGGCGTTGGCTGAGAACCCCCAAGGCCCCGAGCCGACCTCGAAGGCCGCCTCCAAGGAGCGCTCACGTCAGATCAGCGAGGAGGCCATGGCTTTCCGGAACGCCAGGGGTCAGGGGAACGCCAGGCCGAGAAGAGGGCCCAGGGAGGGCAGGCGCTGGGCCGCCGAGGCAGAGGACGCCGTGGGCAAGCTGCGGCTGAAGCCCTCCCAGCCCAGGCCCAACTGCTGGTCCGTGGTCTGGCCCCAGCCGGACTTCCAGCCACCAGGCAGCACCCGGCAGGAGCAGGAGGCCGCCGGACGGCTCGGATTTGAGGCCCAGACCAGGTCGGCCGCCCCTCAGCAGAGCCACGTTGAGCAGAAGAAGGACTCCAGGGCCTCGAGGCCTAGCGAGCCTCAAGGTAGACCCCGAGGGGCCAGGGGCAATTATCTCCACAAGAGCACGTCTGAGGAGACACGAGCAGCTCGGCCAGAGGCAGGGGTCAACCGGCAGGGCAGCGGCCCTAGCCTCCAGGACAAAATTAACCGTGTACGTTAATAACTGAGAGAACCCATTGATGCTAGCTGATCTCCATGGCGACCCTCACATATGTAGCCTCGGGGACAACAGGCGTGGAGTCCCTTTAAGGCAACTCCGAGGCACTAATGATGAGTGGACGGGAGTCGGTTGGTGGGGGCGGGTGGGGGGGGTGGGCTAGTGGTCTTCCAAAGGGCTGGCACAGGCACCCGTGGGCCGAATTGCTTCCTTCTGCTGGGTCGTTCTACGCTCAAGGCCCAGCCGCGACTTGGCCAGGGGGGATTTTTTGTAAAATTAGCGGCTGCTGGTGAAAAGGTCAGCCTCTGGAAATAGGCCGTGGTTCTGAAGGCCAGCAGTGGCCAGACGTTCAGATATGGGGCGAAGGAGGGGGACGTTTCATTCTCAATCTGGCCTACCCAGGCCTCCGGCTGGCCTGAGGCCTCATCGTCCAGTTCTAGCCCTTATGGTACCCAGAATGCTGGTGGAGCAGGGAAAGGGGCTGGAGATTGGGGGAGTGGAGGAGGGGCTGGAGATTGGGGGAGTGGAGGAGGGGCTGGAGATTGGGGGAGTGGAGGAGGGGCTGGAGATTGGGGGAGTGGAGGAGGGGCTGGAGATTGGGGGAGGGGCTGGAGATTGGGGGAGGGGCTGGATATTGGGGGAGTGGGGCAGGGGCTGATGTTAGGGGAGGGGCTGGATATTGGTAGAGTGGGGGAGGGGCTTGATGTTGGGGGAGTGGAGGAGGGGCTGGATGTTGGTACAGTGTGGGAGGAGCTGGATGTTGGGGGAGTGGGGGAGGGGCTGAATGTTGGGGGAGTGGAGGAGGGGCTGGATATTGGTAGACTGGGGCAGGGGCTGGATATTGGAGGAGGGGCTGGAGATTGGGGGAGTGTGGAGGGATGGATATTGGGGGAGTGGGCAGGGGCTGGATTTTGGGGAAGTGCAGAAGGAGCTGGAAGGGAGAGTGGGGGAGGAGCTGGATATTGGGGAGAGTGGGGGAGGGGCTGGATATTGGGGAGAGTGGGGGAGGGGCTGGATATTGGGGAGTGGGCAGGAGCTGGATATTGGGGAGAGTGGGGGAGGGGCTGGATGTTGGGGGAGTGGGGGAAGGGCTGGAGATTGGGGGAGTGGGCAGGAGCTGGATATTGGGGAGATTGGGGCAGGGGCTGGATGTTGGGGGGGCGGGGGGAGGGGCTGGATGTTGGGGGTGCGGGGTAGGGTTTGGATGTTGGGGGTGCGGGGTAGGGGCTGGATGTTGGGGGGAGGGGGAGGTGTTGGATGTTGGGGGGTGGGGGAGGGGCTGGATGTTGGGGGGGCGAGGGAGGGGCTGGATGTTGGGGGGAGGGGGAGGTGTTGGATGTTGGGGGGGTGGGGGAGGGGCTGGATGTTGGGGGGGCGAGGGAGGGGTTGGATGTTGGGGGGTGGGGGAGGGTCTGGATGTTGGGGGGGTGGGGGAGGGGCTGGATGTTGGGGAGATTGGGGGAGGGGCTGAATGGTGGGAATGAGGGAGGGGCAGTTTGAAGAGATTGGGGAAGGGCTAAATGGTGGGAGAGCAAGGGAGGGGCTGAATGGGGAGAGTGGGGGAGGGTCTATATAGTGGGAGAGTGATGGGGAGAGTGGATGGGGCATGGACTGGGGAGAGCTCTGGATGGGCTGAATGGTGGCAGATATCCCCCCCCAGCAGTCAACACAAAACAAGTTCCATTCCCTCAGTACCCCACCTCCCCTCAGTTCTCCCCCTTCCCTCAGTACTGCTGTGCTGTTGTTTGCTAATGGTGAGGGTTTTATGTGGTAAATAGTGTGGTCAATATTCCCAGCCCTGATAAACAAACACAAACTGACTCTGTGAAACTCACACTGATACTCACGTACACACACTCCCACATGATTGTACTCCCACTCGTACTGTCACACACACACACACACACACGCACTCACACACACACACACACACACATACACACAGATACTCACACACACACAATCACACGCACTCATACACACACACATACTCACACACACACACATAGTCGTACACATACAGTCACACACACACACACACACACACACACACACACACACACACACACACACATACTCACACACACAGTCACACACACTGTCTCACACAGACTCTCATGTGCTCACTCTCAAACACACACATGCACGCTCAGTCTCACACTCGCACCCACTCACTCTCACTCTCACTCTCACTCACATTCACACACACACACATTCTCAATCTCACGCTCAATCACAAACTCTAACACACTCATACTCTCACACAACTCACACTCTCAGACTCACACTCTCACTCTCACTCACTCGCGCTCTGACACTCAATCACACACTTTCATTCACACTCTCGCTCATACACGCTCACATGCAATCTCTCTCAAACAATCTCACACATTCTCCCTCTAACACACACACTCTCTCCCTCACACACTCTCCCTCACACGCACTCTCTCTCACACACACATGCACGCACTCTCTCCCACACACTCTCCCTCACACACTCTCCCTCACACGCACTCTCTCTCACGCACGCACGCACACACTCTCTCCCACACACTCTCTCCCACACACTCTCCCTCACACGCACTCTCTCTCTCACACGCACGCACGCACACACTCTCTCCCACACACTCTCTCTCACACACTGTCTCAACACATTCTCTCTCTCTCCCTAACACACACACTCTGTCACACACTCTTTCCCTCACACGCACTCTCTCCCTTACACACTGTCTCCTGCACTCTCTCTCACACACATTCTCTCTCACATACACACACTCTCTCTCTCACACACTCTCTCACACTCTCTCTCTCACACACACACACTCTCTCTCACACACATTCTCTCTCACATACACACACTCTCTCTCTCACACACTCTCTCACACACACATTCTCTCTCTCACACACACTCTTCCCCACACACTCTCTCTCTGCCACCCACTCTTTCCCTCACACAGACTCCCTCCCCCTCACACACTCTCTCTCCACATACATTCTGTCACATACACACTGACTCTCACATACACACACTCTCCCTCTCACACTCTCTCTCACACTCTCTCTCACACACACATGCCACCTACACACACTCTGTCACTCACACACACACACACACACACACACACAGTCTCACCCTCACACACACACACACACACTAATAGTAAATAACTCTGGAAATGTTAATGCTGCTTGTTAGGTACAAGAGGCGGTACATGGTGTTACCACAGAGGAATGTCGAGGAGCCTTACAAATCACCAACTTTGACATACAGAAGGCGATCCAACATTTAAAGGTAGGAGCTGGAGAGGTGCCTTGGGTAGTTGAGGGAATATCAGGCTGGTGAGGGGGGCATTGGCGTGGGCATGGGGGTAGTAAGATAGGTAAGAGAGTGACCAGACAGGTGAGAGACCGTCAGGCATTCGAGGGAGTACAGGCCGGATGTGGGCATACTTAGGAGAGTGACGGGATAGTGGGGAGCGGGAGAGGTGGTGGTGCAGGTGGGGGTTTAATAGATGGGCAAGGGGGGCACAGTGCGGGCAGGGAGGGTATGAGACGAGTTTAGAGGCAGCACGGGAGGCAAGGGGGTATTGGAGGGAGCGCTAGAAATCGCAGGGCAGATATTACCATGAGTCAAGCTTACAGAGGGAGCTGCTGTCTGGTACAAGGCTGGGAAGAGAGGAGGTGAAGTTTTGACTGTGTTAAAATGACCAATAAGAGCGACTCTGAGGATGAACACATTTGGTCCCCCTGTCTAAGGAAAGATATCCAGGCATTGGAGGCAGTCCAGGGAAGGTTCACTAGGTTGATCCTGGGGATGGAGGGATTTTCTTATGCGGAGAGGTTGAGTAGGTTGGGCCTGTACTCATTGGAGTTTGGAAGAATGAGAGGCGATCTTATTGAAACATCTAAGATTCTTAGGGGGCTCCACAGGGAAGATGCTGACAGGTTGTTTCCCCTTGTGGGAGAGTCTAGGACCAGAGGGCATAATCTCAGAGTGAGGGGGTCACCCATTTAAAACAGAGATGAGGAGGAATTTCTTCTCGCAGAGGGTAGTGAATCTGTGGAATTCTTTACCGCAGAGGGCTGTAGAGGCTGGGCATATTCAAGGCTGAGATAGGCAGATTTTTAATCAGTCAGGGAATCAAGGGTTATGGTCGGGGGGGAAAAGGCAGGAAAGTGGAGTTGAGGATTATCAGATCAGCCATGATCTCATTGAATGGCGGAGCAGACTCGATGGGCTGAATGGCCTACTCCTGCTCCTACGTCTAATAGGGGAGAGAATCATGGGGGAAAGAACCTTGAGGTACAGGACGCGAATAATTTGGAGAGTGACTTGTGGTGAGGGCACTAGCCTGGGCTGAATGTCTCCCATTGGGGCCTCTGCTAGCCAAAGGCCTCCCCCACTGGGGTCTTGCCTCACCCCCCGTTTGGCTCTGCTGGAGCAGTCCACACGGAGCAGCCACACTCCAGGACCATCGCGCCTGGAGGGGGATGTGCGCGAGATGGACCGAGGTCCTTACTATTGCCTCACAACTCCGAATCCCCCTCTCCAGGCACCGCTGACACTACGCTCCTTTCACTTCCCTGCCATTAGGTCCAACTACTTTACGACATGAGTCAGAAATCCCAAGAGGAATGCCAACATATCCTGCAGGATTTCAAATGGAACCTGGAGAACGCCAGCCAGTACGTGCTGAGGAAGAAGGTGGGTACAGTGGTGGGATAACTCAGCCCCCCCTCCGCCCAGTGTGGGATTGTGAGCCACACACCATGTCCCACGGTCAGTTCTTGGGCTGCCCGGCGTTACCTCATCTACAGGGGGCCGCCGGAGGTGACCCTGGGTATTCGGGTAGGGCTGTTTGCCAGGATCACCCGCTTCCAATCGCCACCCCGGTAACCCCTGAGGCCAAGGGCGGGGTTGGGAGGTCAAGGGTCACGGGCAGCAGGGTGGAAGGCTGGGATTGGCAGACATACCCTCATCAACAGGGATCACTGGAAGTGCCAGGGTGCAGATGGATGCCCCTTCCTGACACCATCGGGAGGACAGGACTCACCGGGGTGAGGGGGAGCTTTAATTTACAGCTGAATATAACCCCGTGCTGTACCTGTTCTGCGAGTGTTTGATGGGGATAGTGTAGAGGGAGCTTTACTCTGTATCTAACCCCGTGCTGTACCTGTCCTGGGAGTGTTTGATGGGGACAGTGTAGAGAGAGCTTTACTCTGTATCTAACCCCGTGCTGTACCTGTCCTGGGAGTGTTTGATGGGGACGGTGTAGAGGGAGCTTTACTCTGTATCTAATCCCGTGCTGTACCTGTCCTGGGAGTGTTTGATGGGGACGGTGTAGAGGGAGCTTTACTCTGTATCTAACCCCGTGCTGTACCTGTCCTGGGAGTGTTTGATGGGGACAGTGTAGAGGGAGCTTTACTCTGTATCTAACCTCGTGCTGTACCTGTCCTGGGAGTGTTTGATGGGGACGGTGTAGAGGGAGCTTTACTCTGTATCTAACCCCGTGCTGTACCTGTCCTGGGAGTGTTTGATGGGGACAGCGTAGAGGGAGCTTTACTCCGTATCTAACCCCGTGCTGGATCTGGGACTAATGCAGTCATACAAACCAAACCTGTTTCTGTGAATAAAAGCCATTGTTTTCTCCTTTCAGTTGAAACCCTGACCATCCCGTAAGGAATCTAAGGAACTTGGCAGGAACCTTGATTCAGTGGGTGCAACGGAGACCAGAATTTTAAGGACATTTTATGGGGTGGATGGTTATCCAAGTTTGAGCAGCGATTGTACGGGCGAGCTGAGAGACGCAGTTTTCTTGTAGCAACCTACGTGCTGATTGGTTGGATCCTATTGCAAAGACCTTCAGTGTTTGGTAGCGGACTCACGCCAGCTGCATAGGGGGTAAATGACCCCCCTCATCCCCTTTTACCCAACTCCACCAAACTGTTGGAAGTGAGCCTCAGTCGTTTTGGACTCAGTTCCTGTGATGTGATCGGTCTGGACTTATGCGAGGGTAAGATGAGACGGGATTGCTACTTATTCGTCTGACCCAGTCACGTGATCTAGGAAGTCACCTGATTCGAAGGGCAAGGCCGTGAACAGAACAGCTTCACTTCTCCATGGATCGGAGCATCTGGATGCACTGGGATGGGGAATATGAATTGGGAACGCCCCATGTCTGGGCCATGTGTCGAGAACCCTCATACCCAACTCTCAATAAAACCTTCCTCCAGCCAAATCTCTAACTTTGAATCAAACTTACTGCACTGAAACAGACCATTCAGCCCATCTGCTCCATGCTCATGTTTATACTC